>JAMYHI010000084.1:0-62029 GCA_025531525.1 Pichia sp. P7020A | reverse complement strand
CATCTGAATTGGAGTTGTTCAAAACCTTATATACGGCTTGTCTAGCTATCAATACCGCAGCCGCTTCCTGATCAAAAAAGTCAATAATGCCATCCATAGCACCGGTGCTATCGATGAACCTTTGCGATGTAGTCACGTGAACATGGGTATTACCATCTGGGTGTTGGTAACTAGTGATGAACTGGATTATCGCGTAATCTCCAACAACATTTTCGTCTAGTTCAAAATAGACGCCATAAGTGGAGTGTGTAGAGACGGATCCTAACTTAAAGACATTGGTCCCGCTAATACCTATATCTCCCTCGTTCTTGCCCTTACCATTGTTCTTAGTGTAAAAAATCATTCTATTGGATGAATCCCCTCCCTTATCCAGAAACAATGGGGTTGCATGACCTATGAATCCACTGACTTTGACATTTCTACTTTTAATCTCTAACGTAGCATTGAGTCCGAATTGAGACTCACCAAACTCATTCACGGATAAGAATTTGACCAATGACTGTTTGAAAATGGCAGAGGTGAAACTATCACTTTGTACAATGACACCACCAGTTTTATCGACTAACGAGCGCATTTCATTCAAGCCAACTTGATCGTAACAGCCAATAAAGATATCAAAAGTGTGACCGTTAATAGACGCCTTTTCAGCTATGCCTTGGTAGAATTTGATGTTTGCATTATACTTTTTCTTAATCTTCGAGTCTCTCAATAAATCATGGTGTGATCTCAGTGGCTCAGTGAAGGAAGTTCCCACTATTTGGCCAACACCTGTAGTACATGGTCCACCTGTGAAGAGCATGATTCTCGAACCTAATTTTGGATATAGTGTACTCAATATACTGAATGCTACATTGATGGCACATCCAGTTGCTCTCTCTCTTCTGTGGTATTTTTCCACTTTAAAAGAGTCTGACTTGAGCAGTTCGATGATTCTGGTGACTGTAAATTCACACATGTTCATTCTTTGAACGAACCTGTTCTCATGGTCCATGGACTCCTGTTGGTGTGAGTTATTGCTTTTACTTTTCTTCATCAAGCCTAACTTTTTCGCAATCTCATCCTTTGTGTACTCTCTTTGACCGTTGAAAGTGTGAGAGTAGTGTACATCGTGGGATCCAACCTGGTGGACGTTGACATTCTTCCCGTATGTTATTAGCGAGATCATTGAGTTCGCCGGCAGTAATTGAATGGATTGGATCAAACTATTTCTCAAAGCCTCCAGTTCTTCCTCTTCCAATGCCAAATCAACAACATACATAAACACCGTTGGCTTCTGTAACATCATGTTGCTCATTGGAGGTATGATGTATTCAACGTCCATTAAACTTGGATCCATTTCAGGTGGAATGGCGGTTATCTGATTGGGGAATTGATTTCTATAATTACAGATGGAACACGTCCATCCTCTACCATTTGAGTCCATGATGCAGTATGGGTTTAATATCGTTCTGCAATTGCCACATGGTAATGGTGGTGATTCAAGCACAACTGGGTCTTCTTTGGGACGTAATGGCTGGTATAGACATGAGAGTGGGATTGTGCACTTTTTCTCCTGTGCTTTAGTGCGTGGGAGTAAATTGAAGACGTATTTTAAACCCGTACGGTCCTCATACTCTTCAAACTGCTGCTGCATGGGCGTAGCCATGGTGGTGACTCCTGTAAATATGAGCGGGATCTTCTTCTCCTTGTTCTACGGAGATCCTGCCAAAGTTTGTGATTCAAACTTGAAGCTGCAAGCTGTCTGGTGCTTGGTGACATAGCGCTTCTGTGCCTGGTGCTGGAAACTGGAAACATCAACACCATCAAATTTCCAAGTCAAACTCAATTCCAAATCCAAAACCCGCGTCGCGAAAACTGCCGTTTTCGGCAATCGCACAAGAGACAAGGCACAAGACAGTACGTTACTGTTTAGTCACTGCAACTACACCTGTCTCAGTTCTCTATTTCCCTGGCATCCCGCACTACAACCACGGAGAATGCAGATATCGTCATATTCTACGCTGGATGTGTTAGTTGCAGATGTCCTGGCACATTCGATGGCGCCGCTACGCATAATAACGCTTTTAAATGACCAGCCAGAGCGCGCTCATAATCAAGGAAACGCGTCATCACCATCAACACCACCATTTCCATCGCCATCTCTATCCATCCGCATATCGCATAGGCAGATGACGATACCGCTATGGATGCGAACTATATGCAATCCCAATTCCACAATTGCTGTTGTGGAAGAACCTTCTTTGGAATCTTTCTATCTACTTTTCCGATCAGATTTCCAGAAACTTTCTGACATTACAAATACAGAGCGATGTACGTACGTGATAGATGGACTCATTTCTACAATATCTATACTTTTTTCGGCATTTATCAGCAGTGATGAAATTGGTGTCAGTGGAGTCACTGCCAATTTTGAACACTTTAATTTTAGGAAACTATATTTAACACTGCATATGATGACAAAGATTCGGCAATTGTCCAATGTGGAAGTTTTATTCAATGAACATAGTGATGTGTGGCGCATTGTCAATAACGTTTATTTACCATGCAAACATGGCGCCAATTACACTAGGCTCGTGGAGTGGTTGGCTAGAGCTGATGAGGAAGAACTGGTAAGGAGAGAACGTTCCGTTTTAGGGACAGAAGAGTTTGTCAGTCTACAAAAGGTATTAAATGCGTTCGATATTAGGATGACGGAGGAAGATAGTAGCTAGTTATACAGGTTTGGAGGGTAAGGTTGCTGCTGTTGTTGTTGCTGTTGTTGTTGTTGTATGTATTGGTTGGCACTGCCAGTGGCCGTTGGTCGCACTTGTGGCTGTGAGAGGTGTGGAGATTGTGGATTTGGGGATATAGAAAGCGTGGAGATGTCAGGGTATTGCTGGATGAACTGCGAGATCGTGGGATCTTGTGGCGTTGGTGCCGCGTGCGAAATCATTTTCTGGTATAGTTCCAAACTGCCATTGATGTTAGATTGTAAGCTTTGAAGTTCGAGGTGTTTGAGCTTGTGTAGCTCCAGTATTTGCTTCAAAGTTTCCTTCATTTCTTCAATTTTCTGAATCTTGTTCGGGAATGAATTGGAAAGGAGAATTGATTCGAATTGTTGGCTTGTCATCTCTGTTGATTTGACCTTTTTGTTCAAGTCCATTAGTTGAGATAGGGCAGTCTCGATATCAAAGGAATCATTGAGACACATGATGAGGTTATTCAAGTCCTTGTTTGTTGTCTTAGGAATCCGTTTCACGTAATTCATAGGCACAATACCAGCTCTACCGTTCAGACAGCCGCGTAACCAATCCTCATTGATTTCTTCAACAATGGTGATGATGTCATCCTTTTTGAAAGATAAGGTATCCTCGTCATCCGCTGAGAGATCGTACAATGCCACCACCTTGTCAGGTTTGGATGGGTCTTCTTCTAGAAGTGGCTCCAGCTCCTGTTGGGTGATGATCTGGGGAGGAGGTGCCTGCATTGGAGATTGTTGGAATTGTGTCGGTGCCTGTGACTGTGCCTGTGACTGTACCTGTGACTGTGCCTGTGCCGGTGGATATGCCGGTGTCTGTATCTGTACCGTGGAGCTTGTGTTTGATTCCTTTAATGACATCTCAATTGCCTTTCTCAGTTCCAGATCTTCGTCTTGTATCTGTGATGATGGGCCTGCATTGTAGTTACGTGCTACTTTGGGTTTGCCATCCACTTCGCTCACTGCATCATTACACAAATCGGGGAATTTGTTCTTCAAAGAGGCAAAAGTGGATTTCATTATAGATAAGCTATCATCATTAGCGAATGATTCGGATAACTTGTAGATCTCCTTCACTAAAGCAGCCTTCACGGAGATATGAATTATATTGTCCTCTAAAATGGGGAGTAGATTCTCATTAACAAAGGAGGCAGTTGCAATTTGAGCCTTCATCATGGCACCACAATTCTCCGCCAGAAAATCAAGCATGGTGATAGATCTCAAAAGAGTGTTTGCATTAGAGGATTGTAATTTCACTTTGAGGAAACGTAAAGATTCAATGACGTTAGAAGATGGGTTCCTGTTGACGAGTTCCACGAGGTCCAATAAAAGCCCGTAGTCATCGTCCTGGAGGTTTGGAGACGTGATTTCATCGACGAGAGACAGGATGGACATCCTGTTTGGATTGTGCTGTGTAGCGTAGCGTAGCGTGTAGTAGCTTTAGCCACTTAGAACTTACAGCCTCCCGCTTTAGCTGTTCTATTGCACATTTCATTCATGTAACTCGTCGCTAGTAATTGGGTTGGTGTCTGTTTAAGCCATTTTTGCCACCGACGCGTCGATTTCCCTCCGGCCCTTGCATGCCAATTCCGTCGGCCCCGCCGGTTTCGCGAGATTGCCCGTCTGCAATTGCAGATAATAGCGCAATCGCAAAATCGCGATAGCGGCGCGCGCGCCCATTGGCCGATAAGCGGGGACTTAACACAGGTGTAGCATCAATGATAGCATTAATAGCGGGCTGTTCTGACAGACAAGGTTATTAATTTACAACCCCTGTGCAGTTTGCACAATACAGCAACGTCTTTTGTCTGCCGTTGATTCTGTCACTACCTGTTTCTTTTGCTTGGTCCTTTGTGCGTTGTCTACATAACAGCCCCCTATAAAACTGTACCGTGCTGCTATCTATCCCGCATTAACCTTCCTCGATTCCCCAATTCCCCGCTTCCCCTCGCTGCAATTACCTTTTCCCTTTTCCCATCGATACAACTCCTCGAGGACTAGAATAGAACCAAACCAGCTCAATTAATCAATTAATCACCTCCGCTCGCACAATACATTAGATTTCATTCACACATGATGCAGCACATTACCCCTCCCTCGTCATACACATCCAGGCTCGACACTATGCTGCCGGAAAACCCATTCCAGCTGAAAATGAGTTCTTCAAAGGGCGATAATAACGCACAAAACATCACAACTCCCACTACAGCTGGATTTTCCCGCACTTCCAAAGGAGACGCTTTCAACACTATCTCCCCGTCATCGATAAAGCCTGTCAAACCGCTAAAGGAAGAGATAATGACTGAATTATCAGAGAACTCAAACACTTCCTTGGAAATCTTCAAAATGTTCAGTAGCAACAACAACCTACTCCCAAAGAACAAGAGGATCCTAAACTTATCTTGGAGATTGAATTCTATCAATAGAGTGAAAAACCTCAATCATAGAGCACCAAAGAGATCTTCTTCTTCCTCCACCTCCACTCAGAACATATCTCTTTTAACCGGATCAAATACTCTGGATGACACCCTTTCTCATACTCCATCAGCCAAATCAAAACGAATGTCTAAATCACGGTCCAAGTCAAAATCAAACTCAAAATCAAAGACAAAATTGGAAGAGACCTCAGAATTCGATTACATAGAACACATACGGAGAATATCGAAAGAGGAATACGGAATCAACCCAGATCTCCCCTCGATTTCCCTCAAACCTTCAACTGAATTCAATGGTACTAATAGTTTCAGCCCATCCTCAGATTTCAATATGAAGATCTTTGAAAACATGGGAACTTTCCATTCTGATAATATATCCACCTCTCCTACCACGAGCATGTCACTCTCTTCTAATGCCACCAACTCTGTATTTTCTTTCAACCAGCCTTTACCACCAGCAACGCAGAAGAATAATTCCATATCTATATCCGCTTCATCACTCAAACGACTACCTGGTAACCTCATGAAGGATGGTAATATGCAAAATGTCATAATGAACGAGGACTTTAATATCGAAAGTTATCTCAATTTCGACGAGAATATAACAGATTTCATGACTGGAGAACATACATCCACAAACAATAACGATCATGGTGATCTATCAAACTACATCAATACCCTTGAATCCTCACTCGGGAAGAATCCATCAATATCAAACGATGGATCAGGGCCGAAACCTTCCTCGCTGCGTTCCACTGAAACATTGCGCAGTGAATCCAACTACCCAACGCCTGTTACATTGTCAACATCCCCAACGATAATGCAAGGAGTTTCCTCCAAGAATTCACAAACCACTCCTAGATCAGCATCCGCTGCTCTTGCTGCTGCAGCTGCCGGTAACCAACCAATATGTGAAAATTGTTTCACCACAACTACTCCATTATGGCGGAAAACAAGTGAGAACAGGCTACTATGCAATGCATGTGGACTCTTCTTCAAGTTGCACGGTGTCATCCGTCCTCCTACTACGAGTCACCAACAGCAACGCAAATCCCAGACAGCGGTAGTATCAAACACAACAGCTACGCCATCCAACATAACATTCAATGATGTTGGAAGTACGACGCGTGAAACGTTCTCGTCATCTGCGAATATGCTCATGAACTTCGGTGCAACACTCTCGGATTTCGCCAATATAGACACCACAAATCATCAGCGTGGACATGCACCTATACATGCACAGCCAGGGCTAGTTGCTGCATCAATTCCCAACACGCACACCACCACCGTAACAGCAACAGCAACGCCGACTCTCTCTAGTAGTCTAAAGCGTGCATATGGAACGATGCTCCTTGATGAAAGACATGTGCTGGATATTGGAGAGCCAATGAAAAATTCTGGTGAACATATGGGAGAAACTATGGACACCAACTGGGATTGGCTCAAGTTTGAGCTATGATGCTCAACGTTGACTTCATCAATGATAGACTTTTTTAATAATTTTCCCACTTTGCTTATTTTTAATCTTCAGGCTTGTACATTAGCACATTTCATTCTTACAACTTTCTTCCCCCTCTAACTATTTATTTCGATCATATAGAGCGCCCTTTTTAGATACTAGGCAATGCTATTTCAGATCCCCCATCGGGGCACATTACCTATGGTTAATCGGTCATATACTTCTCTTCGCAGTTTCCCCGGTATTCTCCGCTTCCTTCGAGGGGCAACCGAATACAACAAATGTCCAACTAAGTTTCAGTTCCCTTTTCAAGTAGACGGCCTAGCTAATACAGCAGCTGTATGACTCATCCATCATCTAAGGAATGTAACTTTGCCTTTCTCTCAACTCCACGACATTTAGCTATCAACCTCCCTATTTACCTTGCCATTCACTATCTGCTGCTATCCATTGCTACTCACACAATAATGAGATCTCTCCCACAACCGAGATATTCGAGATCTAGAACAATTCAGCGTATATTCCGCTCTATAATGAACCTCTTCAGCACGGGTTACATATCAGACTCTTCCGCATTTGCACATCATACAGTGCTTGACAAATCCACACACAAGACGAAGATCAGAACTTCCAGAATAACGGGAAGACCTACACCTAGAAACACAATGGTCAATAAATTGGGCGCTAAGATTGTCAGTGAGCTTATCGAAGATGAAACTTTGATTGGTAGTGTCATGAGAAATGAAATTGGTGGGTTTGCCACCAATGTTGGGATGGATGGTGGTGTGGTTATTGTTAATGATGTTAATCGGAGTAAGAATGGATGGTTTAAGCTATGGAAAGGTGGTGAGCGTGCAGACTTGAAATTGTAAGGAATTCTACAAAACCATAATAAAATCAAATGAGATCAATTACATACCGTATTATCAATATGTATTTCATCAACCATAACGTTTGACCACTGGTGGTCCCTGCAAATCTCAACTTCTCCTCTTCACAACTTCCAAGCCTCCAGTCATAGCTTTCCATTTCCAGCTTGAGTAGTTATGTATAATGAGCGCGAAGTTTCTAAAATTTCACAGCTCTGGGCTCTCGACGGTTGAAGCTTCTTTATAATTCCACCCGCAGACACTAAACGCTACGTGTACGTTTCTACATTGATCCGGTATATTTGACTTTTGTGTACTCGCATAGATCACAAACAGCATTAGAACACGGTGATCCTTGTCTGCTTTTCTACACTGTGATTGGGGAATATGAGAGCTGCAATCTCCCTATTGTTTCTGATATCTTCCCTCGTGTCGATAGTTCTTGCAAGTGCTAACTACTATGATATCTTAGGAGTCTCCAAAGATGCCGATGAAAAGGAAATCAAACGAGCATATCGTGAATTGAGCAAAAAGTATCATCCAGATAAGAACACAGAAGATGATGATGCACAAGCCAAATACATGGATATCACAAACGCTTACGAAGTGCTCATGGATAGTGAAAAGAGAAATATCTATGACAGATATGGTGAAGAAGGTTTGAAAAATGGTGCTGGACAACACGGTGGTGGTGGAGGTGGACATGGTGGTGACCCATTCAGAGACTTCTTTGGTGGTGGAGGAGGGTTCCAGAGAGGACCACCAAAGGCTCAAGATGTACAAGCTGAGACAAAAGTAACCTTGGCGGATTATTACAATGGTAAAGATATAGACTTTCAAATCGATTTGATGGATGTCTGTGACGTCTGTAAAGGTACGGGATCTTCAGATGGGAAGAAACATCAATGTTCAGATTGTGGTGGTAGGGGACGTATTGTTCAGAAGATGAACTTAGGCCATGGGATGATCCAGCAAATTGAAACTGCATGTCGAAGATGTGGTGGAAGTGGTCAACAGATAAAGAACAAGTGTAAAACATGTCAAGGCCAAGGTTCTTACGTTCAAACGAAAAATATGAACGTTCATCTTCCTGCAGGTGCACCTAGAGGTCATGTGGAGGTATTCGAGGGTAAGGGACAAGCTCAACCTGGTATAATACCTGGTGATTTAAAGTTACACATCACTGAGAGTTCGGACAATAATTTGGGATATAGAAGAAGTGGTAATAATCTATACAGAACTGAAGTCTTGAGCTTGAAGGAAGCCTTGTTGGGTGATTGGGAAAGAACTTTACCTTTCTTTGATGTCTACGATCCAAAGATAACAATTCAAAGAGAAGCCTATCAGAGTGTCCAAAATGGTGAGGTTGAGGTGATTAAAGGGAAAGGTATGCCAGTACTGCATGGTAACGACGAATTCGGTGATCTATTCATTGAGTACCTTGTCATTTATCCTGTCGGTAACCAGAAAAAGCTAAAAGAATTACACGACGAATTATAGATTAGCATAAGCGTGCTCATGTTTGCGTGCCTCTTTACGTGTATGTTCTTAATAAAAAAGCACAAAAACAGTGTACGTATCATGTACCATACCGTAGTAGTGAAATCTCTATCTTACAGCTGTGTCTCTCTGATAGACCGGATTTCAGCAACGGCGCTGTCTCTTTTGGCACTCTCTACAAAAAGACTTTCGATCAGAGAAGTAATCTCATGAGTTTCAAGCTCATATAATCTAGCATCGTAGAATGCGTTGAGAATACCCTGCAAATTGCTCACCAGCACGAGCTTCACTTGCTGCAATTTCTCAAAGCTCTGAATTTTGGCAAGGTTGATGTTGTACGACGTGAACTTCGTGAAGATACTATGGGTGATCTCTGTAATAATATCAGCAAAGATATCAGATTCGTAAGATGAAATATCTTTTCTAGAAAGGATTTTATCACAAATGACGTTCAAAGCTTGGAAGATAATAGTGATGACAGTGTTCAATGTCACCTGTGAGTTTAGTTTTGCAATCTTTTGCAAATCCAGCTTAATCTCATCAAGCTGCGAGTCAAACCTTATCAGGAGCTCCTGTTCATACCTTTTCAGTGTGCTATCATTATCCAAATCATTATCTCTCCATATTGAACTATCGTAATCACCAATAATCTTCAATAAGTTCGCATCCATTGATCCTGTGTAGCTGTTAATATAATCTGAGCCCAACTTTGCGCAAGAGGTCAGATCAACTTGAAATCTTGTATGGCACTGCTCCGAAATTCTGTTGAAATCATTGTAGAAAAGCACTTCGCACTTGTATGTGTCATTAACTTGGGGTTCCAACATCATAAAATACGCTGTCACTAATTTCTTTAGCCCTTGGTGGAAGAGGTATCTTGAGTCGTCGACCTGTGATCCGTCGATATTGAAACTCTGAAGATCGTGGTGGCTTTTCATAAACTCTTCAATCACTGCAAGTACCTTTTCTGTCAACTTTGTAAATCTATAGAATGGGACAGTATTATTCGTCGATGGTGTTTCTTCGGACTTTTTGCTAACAGGCTCGGGAAGGTTTGTTGGGTTTTCCTCTATCTCGCCAATGCTCAACTCTTCGTTCCATGCATCCCATCCATCCCCGTCCTCATCTTCACCATTGTCTTCATTGGCCGACTTTTTCGACTTCGATTTGATTGAGTCCAGATCCAAATCCAGATCTTCATCGCCCCAACCGCCATCGTCGACATCTTCTTCTGCAAGAGATTTAGGCGCTTTACTCTCCTTGATGTCGGTTTCATCCTCTGATTCATCTTTCTCGTCCCAATCCTCATTATTCCATTCGGTGTTACCACTATCGCTGGTACCCTTAGTCTCAGTGGCCAAAGATGCAGTAATCAACGACTGAGTGATAAGACTTTCTTCGCTGAAGAGACTCTCGTATTCCCCACTCACAATCTCTAGTACCACATCTTTCAAGTTGTCCATTGTACAGTCCACTTCATTTTCAACCCAAGCAGTGGTCAAATCATCAATCCAGAATTCAAGCTCAGATATACTATCCTGAGACCACCCCTCTCCAGAGAGCAGATTTGAGATTTGATAAAGTCTACGAATTGTGGAGACTTCACTATTCTTAGAATCGGCATGTTCGTCATAGTTCAGTTTGTCTATTATCAACGGATAAACGTTTTCCTTTTGAAACATCTTAGTCTTTAGTGTACGCAAGATGTTTTTCCCTATCACCGCTTTGAGAGAGTTCATCTCATGCAGTGAACCAGTAAAACCGGTTATATCATTGAAAAATGTGATTATCTGCTCGACCGATTTAGTGAAATTCAAGAAGTCATACTCACCATCCACTAATTTGAGCTTGATGATGCTATCAACCTTTGAAACTTCAGTTCTGTATCCTAGGCCCAGTTTGTGTAATGTCTTTGAGGTCCAATCGTCAAATTTTCTATTCAAGTACATAGCTGAGGCTAAGCTTTCTTCGTATAGTTTCTTGGATGCATTCAAATATGCCCTCAAAACTAGACCTTCATCATCCTTTTCAGTAAAAGTGACCCCAAGCGTATCATCGATATAAAGGAATCGATCAAGTTTGCGTTTGGAAAGTTCAATTAGTTCCTGTTTTAATTGGTGCAACTTTTCTTCAAGTTTGCCGAGTATAAGAATATCGTTGACGTTATTTGCTATACTTCTTGCATTTTTGAGATCCTCAAGTCTGGCACGACTTTTAGCAAAGTTCATCACCTTCGTTTCGAAATTGGTACTGTGTTCAACCTCGCCAACAAGGCCATTAATTACCCACAATTGATTACATATTTCAATCGCTTCGTGTTTATCTTGCCCACTGAGTGAAGTCTCTTTCAACTTTAGTTTAGATTTTGAGTCATTGATGGAAATTATGCTCTCTTCATGCTGCTTGTTTGCTCTTTTTAAATCGTGCTGAAGCTGCTCAACATTGTACGTGGCGAAATACTCGTCCAAACTATTGTCTACTTGGTCGATCTGCCTTTCTATAGCGACAATGGAGTGTTCAACTGCCTCACTGGTATGCAACATTGGGGACAGTGTGTTTATGGTTAGGGAATGGAAATGCTTGAGCCGATTATCACGGAGGGAGTGGCATCTCTCTATCGCCTGTCATTTCATGTTTCAAGCGCTGTTGAGAAAGCGTTCATTGCTGAAGTGCGACATTGGGCGCACATGGTTCCTAAAATTTGTCAGTTAGCAGGCAGATAACCAAACAACGAACGTCGGAACTTCATGCGGGTCAGTACAGAACATCTACTGATGTTAGCTAGTCAAGCTTATTGATTGATACATCTTTTAAAAAGACTAATATACATTTCTTGTGGTACACTGTTATACAGATAAAAATTTGAGAGTTTCAAATGACCAAATATTTGTTCATTATGACTTCAGCCTGAAGGTAGTTCTTGTTCATGTTGTAAATGCTGTACAGGTTGTGAGCAGCTTCCATTTTAAGATCGTAGGCAGGATCATCAACTTCAATTTGCATTACCTTCTCGTAAAAACCGATAGCCAAATGATCCAATCCGAGTAGGTTGAAGCTTCGTCCAACGTTATAGTATGCCTCCATTCTGTGATAAGGGTCGTTCTGATCTTTCGTTTTGATCCATTCTAAAAGATAGGTCAACCCTTGAAGAATCTGAAAACTGGTATTCAAAGTCTTTCTTTGGATAGATCTATGCAAATTGGAGAGGGCTATCAAAAAGAGTAGGTCTGGATTATCTGGAAAAGTTTGATAAAGCTTCAAAAGATAAATCAAAGCAGAATAGTAAGACTTGTTGGTGAAAAGATAAGCTGCGTAGGTATAGTTCACCAAGAAATGATCCTTACTAAGATCCACATTCGTCCTTGTCACTGTAGCCTTACCTGGGATACTTTCCTTTGACTCGTCTCTCAAGGAATCAAACGCCTTCACTTGACGTAGCATGAACTTCTGAGATGGAGAGTCCGCAAAAGACTCAGCCGTGTCATAATTGGTGATCATACTCGCCAGATATAAGCGGAATGCATCAACGGAAAACTGATAGTCATTCATGAGGTTTCTCGTTTGTCCCATAATAATGGAGGTATCCTGACAAACAACACCGATTGATAAACCCACAAGCTGGATTTCTAATTCCCTTCCTCTGAAAACGTTAGCTTGCTTTATGATATCCTGAATAACTATGGCAGTTTCAGCATCTTTCTCATACTCAGCAATAAGCAACGCATATCTGACAAATAACTGATACCATTGTTCATACTTTAATCCCTTGAAACTTTCTTCTGGATACTCATCGCCAATGAATTGCTGGGATAAAATGATTTCGTTTTGCAAGTACTTCATTCTCAAGAGTTTCTGATCAATACCTAATTTAGCCGTTCTGAGACGTAATTTCATATTGAATCTTTTAGCTTTTTCGGTTGAGAAAAACCACTTATACATGGCAAAAATTTCAATCAAATCAGACACAGTATCGATCCAGATAGTAGCCATGGTTTTTAGAGATATATGTTCTTTCTCATCGTGACTTCCTTTCTGGTGAAGTTCATCAATCTGAGAAAGCAAAGTCATGCACCTCTCATACAACTTCTTCACTCTGATCTCTGACTTTATCATCATTGTCTGTACCTCCTCCTCGGTATATTTGATACTTCTTTTCTTTTTCTTCTTCACGGGAACATCGGCAATGATTGCTTGTGTACTTCGTGCATCAGCATGGAAATCTTCTTCTTCGCCCATCTTCAAGGGTGTTTCATCGTCATCGTCTTCATCTAGCACTTCATCGATCAATCCAGTTGACTTTAGATTATCCTTTGCAGTCGCTCTTTCTTTGCTTCTTCTGACTTTGGCTTCTGTATAGAGGCTGTTCGCTGCATCAATATCATTCAAGTAAAAGTAACATTCTGCAAGAGCAACTTTTAGTTCTACATTCTCATTGTCATATTCCAAGAGCCTTATATAAGTATCCTTGGCATTTTCAAAGTCCTCTGTTTCTCTCAAACACTTTGCAATGGTAATAACAAGCTCAGACGTGTTATACTCTTCGTAATAGGAAAGTGGAATTAAAAATTCAAGGGCCTCTTTAAACAAAGCAAAACTCTCAAGTTCCATTCCAACCTTAAAAAAGAGATCGGGTGCCTCTTCAATAGGTTGTTCAAGTAGAACTGCAAAATGTCTAAGAGCTTCATCTTCATTCTTGTTATTTAATCTGAAAATTCCCAGCTGGACTCTGATGTCAATTGGTAAAGAATAATCTAGGCCAGCATCATTTTCTTTAAGCTTCTGAAATCTGGGATTATCAAACCTTCTCTCGTCAAATTCAATATCATTGTTGGAGTTATCATCCCAGAAAATTTGTTTCTCTCTCTCTTGGATCCATCTTGAGATTTGACGCAATGCTTTGATCCCCAGCGGCCAGGCCGCTTTTGATGAATATAGCTCCGACAAAATATTAAGTTCGGACCAATCAAACTTAATATTATCTAAACTAACCATCTCACCCTTGTCTGTGAGCTTTCTGAACTTCACATTGTCATCTAAGATCTTGGTGTACAGAGAGATAGCATCATTGATTCTTCTCTCTTCGACGTAGACTTTTGCAAGTTCTCTCACTATTCTAGAGTCATTCGGTAGTAATGATCTAAGTTTAAGCAAGCCTGATGATGCTCTCTTAAACTTACCAACTTCCCTGTACAAGCATGCACGAGAGAAAATGGCGTCGAGATCTTTACCGCCGCTAGCACTTATTGCCCTTCTATAACAATAGATGGCTTGCTTGAAATGGCCAAGTTCAACCGATAATTCAGCAACTGTTTTCCAAAAATCGAAATCTTTGGGATTCAAATGGGCTGCCAAAAGCCAAATGTTGGAACATTTATTCAATTCATTCTTCATACGATAGATTTCACCCAATGTTTTGTAGGCACTAAAATTATTTTTGTCCATCTTAATAACTTCAGAGTAAAGTTTTAACGCATTATCTAAATCATTGTTAACAAAAGCCTCATTGGCTTTAGATAACTGCAGTTTCACTTCGGGATCAAGTTCAGTACGTCTAATTCTTCTCCTCATTGCTGCCAAACCCCCTTTCTTGGCGGATTTGGTTTTGAGTGGCTTCACTTTGAAGTTCCTAGCTTCTCTCAATGCATTTTTGAACAAGAACTCATCATCAGATTCATTATCACTGATATTCTCATCTTCCTCTTCATTCTGGTTGAAACCGAGATCTGCCAAAGTTTTGTATCTGTTCTCTCTACTATTTGTGGAATCCTCATAGTCAGAAATATCTGAATCATCATCAACAGCCGCAGAGCTTATTTTTTGGCCCTTATAGTCCTCTTTGTCATTTGAACCATTATCTCCTTCACTGGAGAATTCTAATGCTTCCTCATTGTAATCGTCTCCATCAAGCAATTGACGCAACTGATCCTTGGAGAAATTGTCCAAGTCGAAGTCCATTTGTAAAGGCTGGCTTTTCGGACTTGTCATAATGGTTAACTTTCAAAAGCCTTCCCTCTGTATGGGTAGATGCTCAGCAAATTTTCCTGGTTTGTTTGTGCCAAACGCCAAACGCAACGCTAAAGCGCTCCGAGAGCAACAACAACAACTGAGCAAGGCCTTCATGGCAGCGCCATCGCGCCGGTTCGAACTTCGAATCGCGCTCTTTTCCCTTTCTCTAACTGCAGTATGAAATATGAAATTTACATGCGCTATCGACTCCAGAATAAACTGCAGACTGGAGGCAAAAGTATGTGTAGAGCACCACTGTACACGATAACGGACAATAGGAAGGGGAAATCAGCAACTACAAACTGAAAATAAGCATGGTATGTATTGAGAGAGTTACACTGACACACGCTGGAGATGCGTGCATTGCCATTGAAACCATACTAACCGATATTACTTGCCTATGATCACGATGATGTAACATCTGATCAGACATGCATGCATAGCTTTGTTTACGCCAGTTCTCAGGATTTCCAAATTTCGAAGGCAATGGAGGACAGATGTTCTATCAGATGATGCAACCACAATCATTCGAGGACTTTTTCAGATGTTATCCCATTTCAATGATGATTGACTCCAGTAGTAAATCTACATCGAATTACGGAGGTAAGATATTTTTGCCACAATCAGCTTTACACAAGCTAACTATGCTGAATATTAGATATCCAATGCTTTTCAAACTATCTACTACAAATACAGGCAAATTCACTCACAGTGGTGTCTTGGAATTCACTGCTGATGAAGGTAGATGTTATCTCCCAGAATGGATGATGGACACTCTTGGCATTGGTGCGGGAACAGTGATAAAGATTCAAACGACAGACTTACCGCAGGGTAATTTTGTCAAATTGGAGCCACAATCGACAAACTTCTTGGAGATTTCCGATCCTAAGGCTGTGCTTGAAAATGCACTCCGAAATTTCACAACTTTAACAGTGGGGGACATCATCGAATTGGATTATAATAGTACAGTATACAAGATCAAGATCCTCGAAGTGAAACCAGAATCTGAGTCTGGTGGTATCTGTGTTATCGAAACTGATTTGGTGACAGATTTTGCACCTCCAGTGGGATACGTGGAGCCAGATTATGCAAAGATCAAGGAAGAAAATGAAAAGAAGAAAAGAGAAGAAGCATTAGCTGCACCTTCATTGAAGGGACAAGGGTCCATGGCTAAGAAAATCAACTACGGTGAGCTCTTGGCTGACGTCTCTAGTGAAGCTGTCAACAGGTTTCATGGAAGTGGAGTGAAGCTCTCGGGGAAGAAGATTCAAGAGACCAAGAAAACTGATGATGGATTGGAAACGAAAGAACTCGATCTATCAGGGCCGGTCAGACCATTGGAATTACCGGATGGTTACCTCTTTTTCGGGTTCCCAGTCACTCCTTATGTTGATGAAGTTGAAGAAGCTGAAAGACAACAGCAGGAAGCAGAAGAACAGAACAACAAAGTTTTCTTCCCTGGTCAGGGACAGAGCTTGAGGGCGTCCAAAAAGAGGAAAGACAAAACCAAGGGACACATCCCGAGCAAGAACAAAGTTCGATCTCCAGAAGCAATAATGATCGACTCTGATTGATGGAAATGCTGCTCATGATTTGACCTTCATGCTATCCATTATACTAACCGCTATGTAATCCAATGATGAGATTTTGTTGGTGTTAATATCGTGGAACTTTCTATAGTCATACCCGATAAGCTTGACACTTCGTAGTAGGCTTGAAACTTTCCTCAAGTTCATCGAATCCCAATAATCTGCTGTCTCAGAGAAGTTGTGTGTGGTGGCCAGCGCAGATGCAATTGGGGATTTGAAATAAACAAAAGCGTAGTGGTATGCATTCTCCGGCTTATTTCTTTCGTCTAGATGAACTTCAACTACTGTCCCAAATATCCCCATCAGTTTTGTTATTAAATCTTCATCGAATATAACCCCACTTCTATTTTTCCATTTCAGTACAGTTTTTGTAGGGAATGTCACGCTAGGTTCATCGATGAATACGGGATTCTTTGGCGTTGACCTCTTCCCATATGAGTGTTCCTTGACATAAGCATCGTACCATTTGGACAATTGTTCTATCTTCTGTTTTCTTGCTGCTTCAGACAGTTTCTCTGACTTGTGATGGTTTTCCCTTTCCTTCAAATCGGACTTAAACTTGAAGATCTTTGAGTTTACCTCTGGTGTAGGGCGAATATTATCCTTCCTTTTTCTCAAATACCCGTCATATTCGCCCCTGGTTGTTTCATTCGATAGA
Source organism: Pichia sp. P7020A (assembly GCA_025531525.1). Taxonomy (NCBI): domain Eukaryota; kingdom Fungi; phylum Ascomycota; class Pichiomycetes; order Pichiales; family Pichiaceae; genus Pichia; species Pichia sp. P7020A. Next base: position 44,776 of record JAMYHI010000084.1, on the reverse strand, counting down.
ATCTCATAGCTTACATTCACTTCTCTGAACTTTTCCTCGGAACCTGCTTCCCTGTTTTTATCAGGGTGTAATGTTAATGCTTTCTTCCTATACGCTTTCCTGATGTCATCGGCAATTGCAGACGGCTTAATGTCAAGCAGTTCATACGCTGTTTGTTTCCTCTCTAAAAGCCAGTCGTAATCCTTTCTTGTAGATCTATCCATTCCATTAGACTAGGGATTGTGTTTTGTCTGTTTGTGTTGCAGGAACCTCTTGATTTTCGTGGAACCTGAGTTTGCTTCGATACGCCCATGAGAAACCCTGTGTGCAATAGACGCGTATTGAATGTTGAGTGGTTGGTAAGTTGAAATTTTCATGTCCGCGCGAGGTGCTCCCAATCTGTACAAAAGCGAGCGCTCTGCCATTCTTTTCTTGCAACAACCACTTCTTCTTCTTTCTGGACATGCCTAAACCTTTACGAATTCTCTCTAGGGCATGGAAACAACTGAGCTTTAGGTGCACTGGCATGGACAGTGTTAGATGTACTGAAGTTTCAGGAGATTCTTATCTCATCTATTTTACCGCTCTTGGAAAATACTTCGGTTAAGACATGAAAATGTTTTCACTGTCGGTTTTTTCATTGAGGAATACCATATTGGGGGTTGTTAATGATGAAACCTTACTCAGCTCACTCTGATCTGTTATGAAGATACAACTGTTTCCAACATTCATCAATTTCCTGATTACAACTCTCAATACTGGTGTCCTCTGTAATGATCTTTGAAACCCTCTCGCGGTGCAATGCCACACGTAGTCTCTGTCTTGAAACTGTTTTAAGTGTGAGTCCAGTTGAATCGCCAAGTGCCGTCTTTACTGGCCAGGAGTTATCCTGCGAAATGTTCTTCTTGTTTTAGTAACGGCAGTGGGAATTGCACCATTCACTAAGCTTTTGATATGAAGAAAACAACGTAGTTTGAATATCTTTGTAAACATCCCTTACACGCACGCATATTGGGCTCAGCGTTGATTTCTTATGAAAAGGGTTTCAACTATTGAGGAAAGAGTCCGGTCACAAAATCACAGGTAGGAAAGATAAGTATAGTGCCGAAGCTTAATTCCCCCTTACAGTACAGTGTTTTGCAGAATACTCTTCTTTGGGCCAATGTGGCTTACTGGTGAACAATATACTGAGCTGAGAGAATCTCTTCAAGAGGCGATGCAAGCGCACTTTTCCATAACCTAGGCTTATGTTGCGGTCCAACTAGCCTCTTATCAAATATGTTTTTCTGTATCAAAAGGAAAGCTACAAAAGCCCTATAAAGTTCTAGAGTAGTGTAGCTTAGGTGGAACTGCTGGTTCTCATAAATGAATTTTGAAAAGTGAGGACCTTTTCACTGGGAGGAAAAGAAATTTATTGTTTCAATCAGATATTAGAACAATGCATATATCTCAAAGCCTTCTGAGAAGCTGAATTCGATAATTCAGGCCAAGGACCTTTTTCTTCTCAAGTGACAAGTCGGCCTTGCTTTGAACTATCACCTTCCACAATCTGAGCAAGCCTTTTAATTTGTGCAAGTTCTTTCAATAATGTCGCACAAGCCGAAGAGTTCGCTTATCAGTAAGGTGAACCCACATGCATAAGGGGAAACAATATTGTGTTGCCAAATTAGGTGAACTAGTCTGATGTGTGATGCGAGAAGCAAAATCTTCAAATAATTAGCAAATTATAATGTAGTCGATAATTCATTTCTCCATTCCTATATAGCAACGAGTTCTTTCATTAGCATATCTGTGTGTTCGTGTAACAAAAACTTAGAAGCTATGATCTAGATCGTAGGTAAGAAACTAGATGTAAAGTGAAGGATACACAGTATAAAAGATTATATAGTAATCGCCAAGATGAAGAGATTGTACAGTGAGACAATGCTTTGGGAGATCAGGAATAATCTCCCGCTAATGACAGATATGGAGTAATGGTTTATCAGGTCAAGAGTTTCCACCGTTCGTACTATCCTAATTAGGTTTCCCTTCTTAAGCTACCTTAGAGTTACATTGAGATGGACAATACACTTAGAATATTTAAGCTTCAACAAATAAGTGGGGTACCTCTCTACTAATTCTACAGCAGTTTACCTGGAAGCCTCTTCAAACAAAAAATAAGGAGTAGATATAATTCTTAAAATTCTCGAAAAGAATATGTTCTGCTCACAGGATTTAGAAATAAGGAAAATAACCAAATTAAATAGTATGCTTAGAAAACCTGATCACGTGATACATATGACTGTCTCCGAGTTTACCTACGCTCTTTTAAAAAGACATTAAGGGTTAATGGTCTAGTGGTATGATTCTCGCTTTGGGTGCGAGAGGCCCTGGGTTCAATTCCCAGTTGACCCCTAATTTTTTATCATTTTTTTGCGCTAAGCTTGCAATTAGTCCCCCCTGTTACTCGCACCGGAGGCTCAACTATACTCATTTACAGGCACTCAGACGACTCAGCCCCCCACGTGCTCCGAACTCCGAGGAGGGGCGATGAAGACAGACTCATTAAAACGTGCACGCCAATAGAAATTTATTTGAAAGGGCATGTTATAACGTCCCAAGACGTGAGATATGGGTCCGGCACAACGTATGCAGATTAAAATGGTAAATCTTCCGGGGCTTTAAAAGAGACCCTTCCGCACCGTTGGAGAGAGAAAGAGTTAACGACGTTGAATTTGGCATTGTATTTGCTTTCACCTTTTGTTCTCATATTACGACAACCACACAACAGCTCTATCTCTATAATGTCTGCCACTGTTAGCCACGAACCAACCACCTGGAGTGAACAATTCCGCCACGACTGGACTAGGGCTGGTATCAGATACAACATTGGCTCTATCATTCCAGCAGCTGCAGACGTCAAGGAACAAATGAAGATCTGTGGTAAGGTTCTTGTGAAAGGTCCATACTACATTGGCAAATTCACTGTCTCCAAGCACCAATAGATCTGTTTGCTTGTCAGCTCTAAAATAACCATACCCTTTTTAGCACTTTTCTTGATTTCATTTCTTTCCAATCAGAGCAAGAAGCTTCCGCTTGCAGTAAACACTTTCTCTGAGCTTTAATAGTTGTATAACTTTCAATCATAATTACACTTTACCCTTCACCCCCTACAAGTAAAGATAGCACTTGTAATTAAGCATAAGTATCGTCTGTGCCAAGCATTTTTTTTCCTTCAAATTGTTTTACTTTATAAATCACTACCTATAAAATTATACAATTGTCCATTTTTAAAGCAAAAACTATTCGCATAATACGTGTGCAATGAACTGGTATTCTATTATTTTTTCTATTGTGAGCAGATTTATTGTGTTTTTGTAATGGAATCATCGTAAGTTGAAGGAAAAGGATGCGGAAGATTTTTGGATACCCCGTCTCTTGAGTTTATTCGGGAAATTTGTACGCTAAAACTGATTCAATTGTAAGTGTAGAAACATATTACGCATATATAATAACACCAGGTATCAGATTTATCCTGATGTTGTGTGATTTGGAGTGTTTGTAAAGTTCCTTATTGCAGTATATTAAGAATTTTACTGATTGATTGATTTGTTTGTACTCCTGATTACTATGATCGTTACCAACAAATTTACTGGAAACGCACCATTATTCCTCTTTCTCACCTTCACCACTCAAATCACACCCAATTTAACGGAACTTTTGATTGATTCATAGGAATACTAACAAGATGCTTCTACAAAACATGCACCTTCTGCTTTTATTGTGATGTGCTAGTCGCGTAAGAGAGCTTCCAGAAGCTACGTGTCGCTCACTCATTTTCACATTTTCGCATTTTCCCCTTTTCAGACCTTTTTGTGGAGAAGTCACAGACCAACAATATGACAATGGGTCTCCAATCCAAGTAGTTTTACCACCAGGGGCTGCAATTATGTCCAGAAAGTCATCAGCACCACGTATTGTGGCCTTTCATTCAGTCTAGGTGTACGGTTCCTCAGTAAGACGGTCTCATGTTGGGTGCACAAGACACAAGTTCTATTCCCCGGCAAGGTTGACTCTTTCCCGCGGCTAGGTGCGACTCATTAATGAGCTTCGTAATAATAAGAGGTCAGGCTTTCGGACTATGCCGCGTCACATAAAACGCTCCCGGGCTGCTCTTCCACGTCGGCACTGCTTGACCACTTAGTAGTCTACTCGTGCGTAGCCTTCATTCCTTTCTCTCTCAACTTATAATAATGATATATTGTAGCTCTTATACCTTTTAGTTTATTCTTTTCTTGGCTTTAACGTGCAACTAACACGTTCATTACAATAGGCATAGACTGCTTGTTTAAACAATCGAAACGAACAATACAATTACATCAAATATGACTGACGTTGTCTTAGGTTCTCAATGGGGTGATGAAGGTAAGGGTAAGTTGGTTGACTTACTCTGTGATGACATCGAAGTTTGTGCAAGATGCCAAGGTGGTAACAATGCAGGTCACACTATTGTTGTTGGTGAAACAAAATACGATTTCCACATGTTACCTTCTGGTTTGGTTAACAAGAACTGTCTTAATTTAGTCGGTTCTGGTGTCGTTGTCCACCTTCCATCTTTCTTTGATGAATTGGACAAGATTGAAAAGCAAGGCTTGAAATGTAGAGATAGATTATTCTTATCCTCCAGAGCTCACTTAGTTTTCGACTTCCATCAAAGAGTCGATAAGCTTAGAGAAGCTGAATTATCAAACAATAAAAAGTCAATCGGTACTACCGGTAAAGGTATCGGTCCAACCTATTCTACCAAAGCTTCAAGATCCGGTATCAGAGTTCATCACTTAGTCAGTGATGAACCAGGAGCATGGGAAGAATTTGAAACTAAGTTGAGAAGGCTGTTCGCAACGAGACAAAAGAGATACGGTGACTTTGAGTATAACGTTGAAGATGAATTGAATAGATACAAGGTTTTGAAGGAAGAGATCAAACCATTCGTTGTCGATTCTGTCGAATTCATGCACACTGCATTAGCTGAAAAGAAAAAAATCCTTGTCGAAGGTGCTAACGCTCTCATGCTAGATCTTGATTTCGGTACTTACCCATACGTTACTTCTTCAAATACTGGCATTGGTGGTGTCCTAACTGGTCTTGGTATCCCACCAAATGCTATCAGAAATATCTACGGTGTCGTCAAGGCATATACCACCAGAGTTGGAGAGGGTCCATTTCCAACTGAGCAGTTGAACGAAGATGGTGAAAGACTTCAAGATGTAGGACGTGAATGGGGTGTTACTACTGGTAGAAAGAGAAGATGTGGTTGGTTGGACCTCGTCGTTTTGAAATACTCCACCTGGATTAACGGTTACACCTCTTTGAACATCACCAAGCTTGACGTCTTAGATACTTTCAAAGAGATCAAGGTTGCTGTTGGTTATAAATACAATGGAAAAACTCTGAAATCATTCCCTGAGTGTCTGAATGTTCTTGGCAAGGTCGAGGTCGAGTATAAGACATTTCCTGGTTGGGAACAAGATATCACCTCGATTAAAGAGTACGAGGATTTGCCGGAAAATGCAAAGACTTACCTCAAGTTCATTGAAGAATACTTGAATGTTCCAATTCAATGGGTCGGTACCGGTCCAGCTAGAGAATCTATGTTGGAGAAAGCAGTTAACTAGATATAACTATACCCTTCCTCATTTGTATTTTCTTTCTCTTTTACTACATCTCAATTCTATCTTTCATAGATTCTATATATCTTTAGACCGCACATTCACAATTCACAACCAACATGGCACTGGGCTTGCTGTATTCACTTAATTTTGTAATCTTGGTTTGTGTAATTCTCCTTGCTTCAACATTTTTGCATGATGAGAAGTGTGGCGCCCATAATCACGCCCATTCACGTGACCAGGTGTGAGAAATTTCCTTCATGTTTTCGTAACTGGCTTTACACTTTACATATCGACTACAAACTGTGGAAACTGCGATTTCACGATTCACGAGGCTCAATAACCCATATTTCGACTCTAGCTCAATCTAATTTAGTGGTTCATGGTGGTCATCTCACGTTTGTTAACGTCAAAACAGAATTAGTTTCGTTGACCTCACTTAATATCTGCTCAGAGGGGTATCTGGCATCTGACACATTCTAACCTTAAAGAATTGTACTTACGTGGCTAAGAAGGCAAACGCGTACACGAATCCAACAATACAAAAGACAATCCAAGGACTGTTACCGCAAAGTTGACAGAACTACATAGCAGCTTCTGAAGAAGAGTCCAGTTTTATTACATACCAGGACAACAAGATTGTCACATCGGAGCCAACGAAACATGTCATTAGGAAATATATCTTACTCTACAGAGTCCGACTCCAGATTCGAGGGAAGCCCCACAAGCACAAGTGCTCCTTTGGATCAAGAACACCTGATTCAAGCAGGTAGTGTCTATAATAATGGGAAAACGTCAAATATACGCACCGAGAAGAACATTGGTACCAGCTCACGCACTGAAAAGGAACTATTCAATATCTTGAACTCTCAGCCACAGCCAGTGGATAAGGATCAACATGACCAAGATAGAAGGGATCTGAGACACCCACCAGCAAATATCACAGACGAAGACTTAGCATTTCTTAAAGCTGCAAATGAGATTGTAAAGTTGAATGAAAACAAAATTGATCCCACCATCAGAGACATATTTAGTAGATTGCAGTACTCAAACTCACCACATGGTGGTATGCCAATCTCTCAAGATTATCTAAAAACTATTGATATGAAAACTCCCACCACTAATTTTACGGCGCCAATTGACAATGAAGCGATTCAGGAAGATGTACATCACCAAGTAGCCAACTTACATACTGACTTCCGATCTACGGCAGTTACTCCACAAGCTACTCAAGATATCGATCTGAGAAACCGGATGTCTTTACTCTCGACCGATGATATGTATACAGCGGAAATGATGCAAAAATCCCCATCTAACCTTTTCATACCACCCTTCACGGAGAATCCGCTACGAAACCCACCTAACAATCTGGATTTTCCCCAGTTTTCCTTAGACATCTTCAAATCACCGGAAGAGATCCATCCTGCCATGAGTCCCACAGCGAGCTCAAACATACAATTACAAAGCATACTTGCACATAATTTGACGGCCAATTTACTTGCACAGCATAACCAGCAGCAACATAGGACTCCAATTAACACACCCCAATCAATGAATACCGTGCTCGGATACGCCCAAGGCCAAGATACATACTACACTTCAGGCAATGGCGAAGGTGAGGATGTTGAGGATGATGAGATGCTCGATGTTGCTGCTAGTGATTCATCTGGAAATGAAGGGAGAGAAGGAGAGGTAGATGACGAGGATGATTCAGGAGAAGACGATTCGGACAGTGATGAACTCCACAATGATAGTGGATATGCATCCAAGATTGATAGAAGACGAGGTAGTGCATCAGCCAGATTTGCGAATAACAGTGGTGATGGTACGCCCCGAAATTACAAATGTAAGGACTGTGGAATGGGATTCAAGCGCTCTTCAAACTTAAAGAGACACGAAAAGATCCATTTGAAAGTACCACCAAACATCTGTCCTCTTTGTAGGAAAGGTTTCGCTAGACGAGACGCGTTGAAACGACATGTGAACACGCTTACATGCAAAAGAAATCGACAAAGACTGCTGAAAGAGCTAGCTGGAAGAGGCGAGACTCTGTGAGTATCCCTTCTGATAAATCTATAATATGCAAGATTGCTGTCTCCATCCATACCCTTAATTGTACACTGCCGGCTTGTATACGCTTAGAATATGTAACTCTCCCTCAAGCACGCCCAGGGAAGCTGCAGCTTCGACGCCAAATCACGTGACTTTGCGTCTATATACCCAAGGCTCCAGCCCTTATTTTCCCCGTGCACCAGGCGCACAAACCTGCCGAACTCTCGACTCTCGACGTCGAGTGAAATTTCAGGGCCAACAGTGGAAGAAAGCGGTCGGTCAACGATGGTGGTGGCGTCAGTCAGATCTACCAAAGTACTATCCAGTCCATCAACAAACAAACAACACACATCACAATGGTTATTGACCCAGAGAAGTTAGCAAAGTTACAAAAGCAATCCTCCAAGAAGGTTGGTGGTCAAAGAGTCAAGGCTAAGAAGGTTAACAAGTCTTCCGAAGGTGACGACTCCAAGGTCCAAGCTGCATTAGCAAAGTTCAACCCAACTACTTTGACTGATGTTGCAGAGGCTAACTTCTTCAGAGATGATGGTTCCGTTTTACACTTCAACAGAGTTGGTGTTCAAGCATGTGCTGCTAACAACACCTACGCAGTTACCGGTTTCGGTCAAGAGAAGCAAATCACTGAACTCTTACCAGGTATCTTAACTCAACTTGGTGCTGAAAACCTTGAATTATTACAAAAGCTTGCTCAATCTTTCCAACAAAACCCAGAAAGCTTAGCTAAGTTGCAACAAGGTGGTGCAAAGGAAGAAGACATCCCAGAATTAGTTGAAGGTGAAACTTTCGATGATGTCGAGTAAATCTGACCGGCATTTGGCCTTACTATCAACGTGTACTAAATCTAGTATCAATATGAAGATATAGTTATAGTCTCTGATGTGTTAATATTTTCTTCAGCCTTAAATATTTTAATACTTGCTAATAGAGTCTCAGTACTAATAATTCTGTAATGTGCAAACACTGCATCACGTACCATATTGTAGCTCTCACTATACATGGTGTCCGCACTGCCAGAGAATAACTGGATTGCTACCAGTATACTAGTATTGATTAATTAATTAAAAAAAAGATAAGAGTAGAAGAAGCTCACAGAGCCAATCAGGTACCCTCCAAAAACTGAAAATATTATAACAAAGTCAAACTATGAGGGTCTTTGCCTAGTTCACGTTCAAGAGAAGAGGTGAAGCTTATAAAAGGAAGAAAGCTGCTGCAACCGCTGCTGCTGCCACTGCATTGTTACCGTCAACAATTACAGCCCCCGCTTCGTATATGGAGACTTCGTGAGTAGTGGTAACACCAGGGAAGACAGGAACAGGGGTGGTTGGTTGACCAGGGCCCGGAGCTGGAGCAGTTGGTTGACCCGGAGCTGGAGCTGGAGCAGTTGGTTGACCAGGACCCGGAGCTGGAGCAGTTGGCTTGCCTGGGACAACTGGAATAGGAACGGTACCGTTACTTGGAACAACTGGAACAGTGGTATTGTAGTATGGTTTTGGAGTAACCGGAGTTACTGGTGCCACAGGAGTGACTGGAGGTGGAACTGTAGTTGGAATAGTTTCATTGTGGTAGGTTGGATAAACTGGAACAATTGTTTCTGGGATGCTCTTGGTAGAAGAGTCGCAGTCGTCGGTTTCAGTTGAAGTCCATGTTTCAGTTGTGGTTTCTGGAACAGATGAAGTAGGATGTGGTGTAGTCTTGGTAGAAGAATCACAATCATCAGTTGAAGTTTCGGTTGAAGTCAATGTTTCAGTTGTGGTTTCTGGAACAGATGAAGTTGGGTGTGGTGTAGTCTTGGTAGAAGAATCACAGTCATCAGTTGAAGTTTCGGTTGAAGTTAATGTTTCTGTTGTGCTTTCTGGAACAGATGAAGTTGGTGTAGACTTTGTAGTAGAGTCAATGTCGCTGGATTTAGTTGTCTTGGTGTAAGTATGGGTGTGGCTAGTCTCACTCTTAGTCTCAGTCAATGTGACAGTTGATGTTGATGTTTCTGATTCATCAGAGTAACCCGCTGCTACCATGGAGATGGAACTGACAATAGCCGTTAGAGTAATAAGATCGAACTTCATTTTTGTTTATGGTTTCTAGTTTGTGAAAAGTTGGATGCGGCGTAAGAAAGCGAATGACCTTTGTCTACAAGATAAAGGATAAATAGAATGAATAGTTAATGACCAAGCAAGAAAATGTACTCAAAACCCCCATTTTGGACATGAAAAATGGCCCCCCTTTTATACATCACCTTTGCCCATGTTGTTAGGGTTTCTGCTTCCATCTTCAACAAAACAGTTTAAATGTTGAAAAGAGAGCAGAAATCTTTCCCAATTAGGAAACTCCGTTTTTCCAAATTCATGCTCAATGATGATCAGCTGAGGAAGTTTCACTAACATACATTTGCACCGTTCTGTTTGTTTTTTTATGCCAATATTCTTTTAACTTTCAAACCTGGCATGATCATATACAGCTGTTTCATATTGTTGGGTATAATCGTATTGAAAATGCATAGTATTCCAATCCGCACTTCTTTTAAGCCGCGCTCTTGGGATTTGCTACTTATTATCGTTGTCTCTCTGAACAGAACAAAATATGGTTAAGAGCGGAAGGACTAAACGTGCCGCTGACGTATGTCACGGTGATATATTGTATGTAAATTAATTAACCTATGAGAAATGCAAAAAAAGAAAAGGTATACTGTAGTGTTGATGAATTGAATGACTATGTCAAGTCCCTTCTAAATAAAATAGAAGAAAATAAACGAGTTTATGATATTGAGGGCAGCTGAACCAAACCTGCGTGATCATCATTAACATAAAAAAGAACACACAATTGTGCCGGTAATGCCGGATCTCGTTAGAAAAAAGTATATTTCAAGAATAGATATGTGATGAAATAATTCGAATTGAATAACAGAAAAGGTTATGATTGATATAGAGGTAGCCTTAAGCTTGTCGTTGTACGCCACCCTCAGTTTGTGCTTCCGGCTGCTTGAGTTGTTGTTGTGCTTGTTGTTGTGCATGTTGTTGTTGTGCTTGCTGTTGCGCCTGCGCCTGAGCTTGATTGTGAGACGAGACAGGAATGAGAGAGTTTCTCATCCTCACAATTAATTCTGGGTAATGAGTAAAATAACCATTATAACATAGAACTTTGTTCTCCACAAACTTGCCGAATTCCAACATCTTATCAATAGCTTGGCTAATATATACCTCCTCACTCGGGTCATTGAAAAGACCAATTTGCTTAAATTGTAATAATATGAAAAACACAAGGAAAAGGCACTGTTTGAACATATCACTACTATCCACGAGTTCGTCTGTGTAGTTCAGTAGTTCAGACACTTTCATTGCGTGATTGAAGAACTGAGCAAGCCTGTTGTTGAACTCCATTTGGCCTTTCATGAAAAGATTTTTCAAAATGAATCTTCTTAGAACCATGACGTTTGCGAAATGATAAAAGCCAGTAATCAAACAACCAAGTTTCACACTCGTAGTAAGATATTTCCAATCATTATAGACAGATTCGAGCTCCTTCAAAGAAACGTCAACATCTTCTGGGAATTGTAAAGCATTGTAAAGTGCCAAAGTTAAACATAATTCGGCAACAATGATAGCGTCAAATGAGTTCGCCTCAGGTAAATCCAGTATATCTCTGCACTGATCCAATCTAATTTCATCGATAATGCATGGTCTACCAGACAATATACAATTGATCAAATGTGCAATAGTCAAATGGTTCCAAATTCGGTATTGATGAACTTTTTCTGGAGATCTAACACTCTTTACTAATAAATTGACAGTCATTTCACGAGTCATAAAATGGATTAAACCATATGACGATAACCACCATGAATCAAAGTAAATGTGCTTGTAGGAGAGTGAAGGAGAGTAATGAGCTAATAAAATGGTGGTCTGCAAGAAATCTTTCGATTGAGGAACTTCATAAATACTCAACGATAATAGTTGATGGATACTCTGAAGGACGTCCAGTTCCAAATGCTGTGAAGTATTCAATCTATGATGACGTAAACCGAAAAGGACCAATGTGCAAAACAATAGTGGTGAGTTGACTCTGACAGTATCAAACCAAGCTTTATAATCTGTTTTAACATATGAGATCCATTTGCCATAATGTAACAAGGCAGTTTCTACTAATCTAAAGCAAGTTTCATAATCTAAAAGTTTTCTGTTGATTAGGTCATATCTTTCTTGTATCGAGAGTAACACCAAATCTCTTTTGATATCAAAACCGATTTCTTTAGAGAATGGAAGGCCCATGTTCTCCGAGACGTTGATCATGTCTAAGTATGGTGCATTCAAAAAGAAAAATGCGTCATTCTCATGACCACTACTATTGGTATTCAAAGTTAAATTACCTTGATTTGTATTCTGCTGAGTTTGACCGTGAATACCAGAGGGCATCATACCTGGGAAGTTTGAAAGCTGATTTGGAGGCATTGTAGTTGTAGGTGGTAAATAAGGACGAGCTAATGGTGCAATAGATGGCTGTAAAACAGGTGCCTTGTTGGCATTGATGAAGCTGTTTGTTGATCCTAAGTTTGGTTGGTTCATGCTAGGAAGTTTTGATTGTAGGGAAGGTGGCGCATACAATTTGCTCAAGAACGAAGTATCCAAACCTGATTGACTGCCAGGTGGGAATGGGTTATTCGTTCTCGGGTCAGTAGGTGGGTTCAACTGAGACTCGAAAAGAGCAGTAGCAGAATTATTTTGGATAATATTTGCACTTGTTGAAGCGTTGATGGAGTCACCAAGACAAGATTTTTCGACTAACATATTGATGATGGAGCCCAATTTGTCAATCTTGTTGTTGAGCAACATCAATGCGTTCGGGTCCGAGAGACCTGGGGATGAGTTAGAAGTTGCATTAGAAGACATGTCCATGTCATCCGATCTACCTGTGGAAAATGATTCAACGGTAGAGCTCGGAGTATAACCTGTAAGAGAGATGGCACTTGCCGTTGCCAATGCCTTCATTCTTTTCTTCCTCTTATCTCTCTTTGATTCTTCCACATCTTCTCTAACCTTAATGGTTGCAGCCTTTTGAAAGCTGGAAGTAGTTGGGTCCACTTTCTGACCACTGAGTGAACATTTGAGTGATAGGTTTTCACACCTGAAACAGGTACTTCCATCATTTATGTAGTTACAACGGGTCTTCGCCCTCCTGCATTGCTCACAGGCAATGCTGGCTCTCTGGAAATTATACTTTCTCTTATTTCCTGGCCTGTCAAGAGTATCGACGGCTTCGGTTGAGGATACGTCATTGGAAGAACTAACGGGGGTTTCTAATTTATCTGACATCACTTTGATTTTAGTTAATTGTTGTAATTCTTTTCTAGTTCTTTGTTTCTTTCTTTGTTTCTTTCAAAAGTTCAATGTCAAGTGTGACACGTGATGTTTTCTCTTTTTCTTGTAATATAATTGTTAACCTGGTTATTGTTTTCTTGGCGTTTTAAGTAATTTTGAAGGATCACCAGCTGTATTTTCCCTATAGCAAAGTTACTCTCTTGCTGGATTATTTGTCCTCCTCTTTGGTGATTGGGTGGATTGTAATGCCAATGATAATCTGTGTATAGATAAGGGCAAGAAGATGCCAATGGAATTGGCTAAGTGTGTATATCTTCTTTAGAGCCTAATAGATATTGTTTGATTTATCTAGCATGCAATTCTGGAGCTTGTAGAGAGAAATGTTTGTAGGGTGGATAGAAAATTGCAAGATCTGGAATGGTTACCTTTTTATCTCACAATTCGAGAGTAGATCGCTTCCGATTTTCGATTTCCGATTTCTGATTCCTGGGACGGGAAAAAGGGGGTGGGGGATTTGGTGTAGAGAGGATGGCAAAGAGTTTGAATGTGCCAGCACGTAATATAGGAAGCTCTATCGACGTCACGGATGTGTATGCGGAAAGAGGCTGCGTGAATTGAACTGTGCAGTGGAGCGCCCCCCCAGGATCCGTGCATCTTGTAAGAACGACCCACAAACAGTGTCACGTACCCACGGCAAGCTGCACCAGGCGGAGCGGGTCGGGACCAGCAATGGAATTAAATTTTCTAAAAAAACGGGGAAATGCGAAAAGCGCAGAGCCAAAAAAAGCCATCGTCCGCGGCGTTAGGCGTTAGGCGATAGGCGGGTTATTCGTAGAAATGCGAAATTCGCCATGAAAAAAAATTTCAGTATCACGGGTAGAAACAAAAAATCATCCCCAGTTCAAGCTTCAAGCAGGAACAACGGCAAGTTCCCTACAGGTGGTGGCTGAACAGAACATTAGCAGATACAAGGCACAACAGGGAGCAAATGTCAGACGAGAGACCTGTTAAAAAATCCAAAAAGAGCCACAACCACGGTTCTGTTGCCGAAATTGAGGCAGAACATGCTGAGGCGGAATTGCAAGCACACCCAAAGCCAAGATTTGATGACAGCTTACAATTCCATGATGGTGGTGAATTCAACATTGAACAACGTCACAAAACTACGTCTGATCAAGCTGAGAGATTGGCATCTGCAGAGACCAACCCTTTCACTGGTGAGAAATTCAGTTCTAAGTATTTCGATATTTTAAAAGTTCGTCATGATTTACCGATTCACCAACAACGTGCCGAGTTCTTGCAAATGTTCCACTCTACGCAGGTTATGGTCCTCGTTGGTGAGACTGGTTCTGGTAAGACTACACAAGTTCCACAATTTGTTCTTTATGATGATATGCCACATTTAGTCGGTAAACAAGTTGCATGTACACAACCTCGACGTGTTGCGGCAATGTCCGTTGCAGCTAGAGTTGCCGATGAAATGGATGTCAAATTGGGTGAAGAAGTCGGTTATAATATCCGTTTTGAGAACATGACTTCGAACAAAACCGTTCTCAAGTATATGACCGATGGTATGCTTTTGAGAGAAGCTATGGAAGATCACAATTTGGGCCGTTATTCATGTATCATTCTCGATGAAGCCCACGAACGTACTCTAGCAACTGATATTTTGATGGGTTTACTCAAACAATTGAGTGAACGTAGGAAGGATTTGAAGATCATTATCATGTCCGCTACCTTGGATGCTGAGAAGTTCCAAGGTTATTTCAACGATGCACCTCTATTGGCAGTTCCAGGTAGAACTTTCCCAGTTGAGATTTATTATACTAGAGAATTTCAAAGAGATTATCTTGATGCAGCAATTCGTACCGTTTTACAAATTCACGCAACAGAGGATGAGGGTGATATTCTCGTTTTCCTTACAGGTGAAGAAGAGATTGAAGATGCAGTGAGGAAAATCTCCATGGAGGGTGATCAATTGGTCAGAGATGAAGGATGTGGTCCACTCAAGGTGTACCCATTATACGGTTCTTTACCACCTCATCAACAACAGAGAATTTTCGAACCTGCTCCACCAGCATTCACTAAGGGTGGTAGGCCTGGTAGAAAGATCATCATCTCCACCAATATTGCCGAAACTTCTTTGACTATTGATGGTATCGTCTATGTTGTTGACCCTGGATTTTCTAAGCAAAAGGTGTACAATCCACGTATCAGAGTGGAATCTCTTTTAGTATCTCCAATCTCTAAAGCATCTGCACAACAGAGAGCTGGTAGAGCTGGTAGAACTAGACCTGGTAAATGTTTCAGACTTTACACAGAGGAAGCATTCCAAAAGGAATTGATTGAACAATCATATCCAGAAGTGTTGAGATCCAATTTGGCAAATACCGTTTTGGAATTGAAAAAATTGGGTATTGATGATCTCGTTCATTTCGATTTCATGGATCCTCCAGCACCAGAGACTATGATGAGAGCACTTGAAGAGTTGAATTATTTGGATTGTATCGATGACGAGGGTGCATTGACGTCCCTTGGTAGGTTGGCGAGTGTTTTCCCATTAGATCCTATGTTAGCGGTATTACTTATTGGATCACCTGCATTCAAATGTTCGGAAGAAATTCTCACTATTGTTTCTATGTTATCAGTGCCAAACGTTTTCATTAGACCATCTGGTGAAGGTGCTAAGAGAGCCGCTGAAGAATGTAAGAAATTATTTGCACATCCTGATGGTGATCATTTGACGTTATTGAACGTCTATCATTCATTTGAGAGTGATGAAGCCTATGAGATTGGACAACGGAAATGGTGTCTTTCCAACTTCCTCAATTTTAGATCTCTCAAATCTGCACAGAGTGTTCGTAAACAATTGAGAAGAATGATGGAGAGTCATGACATTGAATTAATTTCAGGTGATTTCGAGAGTCCCTCATATTATGATAATATAAGAAAGGCACTCGCCAATGGATTTTTCATGCAAGTCGCTAAGAAGAAGAGTACAGGTAAAGGATACATCACCATCAAGGATAGTCAAGATGTGCTATTACACCCTAGTACTGTCCTTGCACAACAAGATGAATGGGTTATCTACAATGAATTTGTGCTTACATCGAAGAATTACATACGTACGGTGACGAGTGTTAGACCTGAATGGTTGGTCGAATATGCACCTGATTACTTTGACGTTGATAACTTCCAATCGGAGGATGTCAAGATGAGTTTGGCCAGAGTTGTCGATAGAGTTAAAAAGATGAAGAAGATACAGAAATGAGATCTGATTAGATAGATGTATATTAATTAGTTAGTTGGAACTTTGAAATTTTTTTTTGTTAAGTATAAGTAAGTACAAGGTGCAGGATTAAATAGGGGGATGCCCGATAAATAGCTCGTCAGTACGAGTTTCGTTTATAAAATAACACTGCGTACTATATATTTTTGCGTGGAATTTAGTGGGGGGATGAGGAGTGGTTAGAAGGAATGTTGCATGATGGAGTAGTGGGAAATGAGAGAAACTTAAGCCCATTCACCTAAAGACAAGACCTTTTCAATACCTCTAACGACAGTTGGAGTGTCTGGGAAGGCAAAGTCTTCTAATTCCTTAGCGTAAGGAGTTGGCACTTCACAACCGGTGACTCTCTCCATTGGAGCGTCTAAGTAGTCGAAAGCTTCAGATTCCATGACTTGAGCACAGATTTCTGAACCGACACCACATTGAGGGAAGCCTGCTTCGACGGTGATTGCGTGGTTGGTCTTCTTGATGGAAGCAAAGATGGTATCCAAGTCCAATGGCTTGATGGATCTGAGGTTGAGAACTTCAACGTCAACGTTATATTTTTCCTTAACGACCTTTGCAGCTTCCATACAGAAAATCAAATTTCTAGAGTGGGAGATGACGGTAACGTCCTTACCTTCACGTTCAATCTTTGCCTTACCGATTGGTAAGACGTAATCTGGGGATAACACATCATCTTCGATTGCGAAAGATTCACCATATAATAATTCATTCTCCAAAAAGACGACAGGGTTTGGATCACGGATTGCAGCCTTCAAAAGACCCTTTGCATCAGCAGCAGAGTATGGAGAGAGAACCTTCAAACCTGGGATAGCAGAGTACCAAGGAGCATAATCTTGAGAATGTTGAGCAGCGACACCAGCAGCTGCACCATTTGGACCTCTAAAAGTGATGTTAACAGGCATCTTACCACCAGACATGTAATAAGTCTTTGCAGCAGAGTTGATAATTTGATCGATGGATTGCATAGCGAAATTGAAGGTCATGAATTCACAGATTGGCTTCAAACCAGAGAATGCTGCACCGACACACAGACCGGTGAAACCCATTTCAGTAATTGGAGTATCAATAACTCTCTTTGGACCAAACTTGTCC
Source organism: Pichia sp. P7020A (assembly GCA_025531525.1). Taxonomy (NCBI): domain Eukaryota; kingdom Fungi; phylum Ascomycota; class Pichiomycetes; order Pichiales; family Pichiaceae; genus Pichia; species Pichia sp. P7020A. The sequence continues at coordinate 27,380 of JAMYHI010000084.1, read as the reverse complement.
AAAAGACCTCTAGAGACCTTGTAGGCACCGTTATATTGTGCGACTTCTTCACCCATAAGGAAAACATCTGGATCTCTGTCCAATTCTTCTTGCATAGCCAGGTTAAGTGCATCTCTGACGGTCATGTACTTAATACCATTCTCGACACGGGTGAGCTCGTGCTTTGCGGCTGGAAGGGTGTGGAGGGATCTTGCGCTTCTAGCGAGACGTGCGTATTGAGAGAGCATTGCTGTGGCTTTTGCTGTTGCTATTGCTATTGCTATTGCTGCTTACTGCGTGCTATATGCTGCTGTCTTCTCTCTTCCCCTCTTCCCTTCCTCTGCCGTCGTTCCCGCCAGCTGCTCGTGAAGTAGTAGCCGCTCTCTCGCAGGCGCTGAATTTCTCCCTTCTCCTTTTCCCTTTTCTCTATTTCATCGGCCGGTGCGCTCTCCTCCGCCGCGCGTGGAGCCGAATAATGAATGAAGTAGTCTTTTTGAAAAAAGGGCAACGAGGCAACAGGGCAACAACGAGGGGGCGGTTTCACTTTCTCCGCACGGCAGTTGGAGTTTGGAGGGCAGCAATTTGTGTAGTGTGGAATGGTATCGTGTAGTATGTAGTATGGTACAGCTATAGTAAAGGAAAAGGTAAAGAGAAGGATAACGGTAAGGTAAGGTAAAGTAAGGTAAAGAAAGGTGTATTGTTCAGCTCAGTTTAAGTTCAGTTCTCCAAACAGAGTGCAATGAACTCTTGCTGGCTGATCTCTCCGTCCTCATCGAGGTCAAACTCGTCGATCATTGCCGCGAGCTCATCGTCGCCCATGTTCTCGCCTAGCTCTTTAGCAACGCGTCGTAAGTTCTTAAGTGTGATCTTTCCCGTGTGGTCGTCGTCGAAAAGTTCAAACGCACGCTTGATCTCCTCAACGGGATCTCTCTCAACCATCTTAGCGGCAACGTATCTGTAGAAATCATCGTAGCTGATAACCCGTTTCCCACTATTATCATACTCCTCAATAACGGCCAATACCTCTTTCTTGCTCATGTCGAATCCGAGCGCACGAAGGGCAACTTTCAATTCGTGGTAGTCGAGAAACCCATCATTATTCATGTCAAAGAGCGTGAATGCCTCTCGTATCTCCTGCTTTTGCTCATTGAGAAGCTCCACCTTGGCTTGTCTTGCAGTCTTGTTCAAACCCAGTCCGCTGTTCATCGTTGTCTACTCTGTGGAACGGTATAGCACACTGGTCCACTCAAATTGGTACCAATGTGTTTCAAGTGTCTAAAGTTCCCCTAGACCCCAGACGTTAAATAAAATCAACATCCTCTTTCTCTTTGCAATTACGTGACGCGCGGACGCACGACGCGACAATCAAAGATCAAACAAAGGTCAACACTAAGTGTGCTCAGAACTCAGAACATCTAACTTATTGCTTTCGACCTTTAGACGTAATACAACCGAACAACCCACGTATTTACACGACATCACAGACTTAGCACAACCCCACTATTTACTTTGTCGATGTCCCAACAGTACGCATGTGATGATTTCCCCATAGGTTCTCCGGTGGCAATCTACCTAGCCCGCTCCTCAACAACGATAGTGGGCTCAGTGCGTTATTTTGGTAATACGCATTTCGCAGAGGGTCAATGGTTAGGACTCGAATTGGTGCCCGAATGCACAAAATTTGCAAAGAACAATGGTTCTGTACAGGGAGAGACCTATTTCACTAGATCATTCAACACTGGAGGAGATGCCAATGTATGTGAGGATGAGGATGAGGATGAGAATGAAGATGATAACAGCAAAAGAGACCATGAGATTAATTTTGCCATATTCACTAAACCCGATAATGCTCATCTACTCTCCTTTAGTGAACTATTGCAAATAAAATCATTGAGTGAACAGAGCAAATCACTTCTTATAAACCACTATTTTACAACTCTCAGAGAAGAGTATTTGAACCTTCTCTCAACACTGGAGAAGTTACAAATAGAGTACGGTTGCGTTGTTGAAGATCGTGAACAAATCTCTGAAAAATTCCAGAACCTGAGCATTGAACAGGAAGCGTTGAAACTGCTCGCCTCAAGTGAGACAAACACAGCTTTGAATGATCAAGACCAAGACACTTTATTGGCAAATAAGAAGTTAGAAATTCAACTCTTGCAATTGAGAGAACAGTTTACAGAGAAGGAATATCAATACATAGGCACCATCAAGTCGCTCAAATCTGATATATTACAACTGGAGTCCAAATTTAAGTCTTATACTAACAATGACAGAAACGTCATTGATGACATGAATGAATCAGAAATGCTCGTGGAGAAATTATCTTTGCAAAATACAGAACTATCAGAACAGATAGAACAGCTATCCGAACGACTTAAGGAACTGGAACGTGTACTCCAGGGTAACAAAGAGCTCATATGCTGTTACGAGCAAACTGAGAAAGAACTCAACAATCTGTTGCAAGAGTCTGAATTACAACTACATTCCAAAGATAAAACTCTTGATGATATGCAATTGAAGTTGGCAAAGACCGATGATCTGATATCCAAATATAGGCGAAGGATATCAAATATGGAGTCCACGAATGAAAGCGCTGTCAATTATAAAGGCTTCTACATAAGTCTTCTGTTGACAGCTTGGGGATCATTTGAACATCTGCTCTCCGAAATCTGTGAGGGCGCACACATCTCACAAGAAAGACGAGTACGTATCCAGTTCCTCAAATCTCTATACACGCTAAAGGGATTTTTACCAGTGATACGAGACCTTTGCGAGACAAGAGAACAACGACGACAATGGGATATCACTGAGATGAACCTGCAAGCGATATATTATCTTGCCCTCTATGACGAAGACAATGTCATTGCAAGTAAGTACTCAGTAGTCACGGAGAAAATTATCAAGAGTATAGTCAACTGGGTGAAAGGTAACGATGAAGCCAATGAGGCGAGTTTCATTGTCTCAATGTCCAATGAAGAACTGATGATTGATTTGAAGGATGATTGCTGGTCTAAATCTTTTGAAAAATCTCTTCTACTCAGAGAATTGGTTTTGTACAAGCTACAAGAAGTGCGAGAACTGGGGCTCATAGACGAGGAACCATTTTCCCACATTGAACATCTCAGAGATCTCAATAAAGGAATTGTTCTCGATGGAACCGTGGAAGAGTTCGTGGAAGATTGCAAGAGCTCAGGCAAAGCTTCCTTCACGGTAGTAGCAATCGAGAAATGCCCCCAGCCGTTGATTTCACCACCAACCATACAAGAGCCGCGGACAGCCACAGACCTCAACTCAGATGATGAAGAAAAACAGACAATCATTGATAAACTGGGGATGAGAATTAGAATCTTAGAGGCCAAATTGACTGACGAGAGACATATTCAGAGTGAAATTCAGCATCTGAAAAGCAAGCTGAACAGCTATGATCACATCCGAAAGGAACAAGATGAATCTCTCAAGGAATCAGATGCAAAGTTGAAAGGACTCGAGGAAGAGATTGAAAATCTCCATCGAAAGCTAGCAAAGTACGGAATATCACCCGACTTTGCCACCGAGTTTAGCATTGACACATTCAGAAAGACAGAACAACTGGCAACCATGAAAAGACAACGTGCCCTAATCAAAAAGCTCACCACTATATCATCATCAGCTGCCACATACCTCCCAATTTCTAAGCCAAGACTATCTCCGTCAACGCCTCGCAGTGCGATATCACAGATAGACAGTCTGTTTGAGGTACTACTCGCCTAATCATGTATATGTCATCAACAGTTTGTAGTACGCGTTCTTCATATAGGGCAGCATAGAAACTGATTTGACCATGTGTAACATTTACACTTCGATGTATATGGAGTTCGGAGATAGTCAAGCTTATAATCCGCGTCGGAGGCGGAATTAAGTATGGAAAAACAGAAACTACGAGATTTAGAATGTTGCATTTGCTTGCACGCTTTCCGGGCATGTCGCGTAAGATGCAAGGGTACATTTATTCATGGCCACATGGAAGTTTCCTTTAATTGAGTTGTGGTTAAGGATAGATGTAGTTTTTGTGTAGATGCACAACCCGTCAATGTCTTGAAGTCGACTGCGCATTGTAGTACACCCTAGCCTGGTAATTATACAACGGGCAGCAGCTGCTGAGTCCGTATAATGCTCTAGAGTGAATTTTTCCGCGGGTCGGTGTTTGAACGGTGCCGCGAGATGCCGAGAAGCGTTGACGTAATTCCGAAATTTCAAAATTCGCGTTTCTTTTTCTAGAAAATTTAAGCAAAAAGCTTTAACATTTCAGATCTGGAGAATCGATTCGAGAATACACGGAAAATGGATTTAATATTCTTGAACTGACAAATTCAATTTTTTTGAAAAGGTGTATAAAAGGATCTTCTACCCCGTCATTTCAATTTGCTTGATCCATTCGTTCAACTTATATAATTCTCCTGTCGATTTTTCTGTATAACAAGAACAATAAAAACATCTACACTACCGAATACAATGTCTGACTTAAAGGAAATTAGAGCAATTGGTGTCACTGACGCTGAAAACTGGAAGCAACCAGCAGCATTCACTTACGAACCACAAGAGTTACGTCCTGAAGACGTTGAAATCAAGATCCAAGCATGTGGTGTCTGTGGCTCTGATATCCATGCAGCACAAGGTGACTGGGGTAGACCATACCTTCCAATTGCTGTTGGACACGAGATCGTCGGTATTGTCACTGCAGCTGGTGAAAAGGCTAGATTCAATGTTGGTGACAGAGTTGGTGTCGGTGCTCAATGTGATTGCTGCCACACTTGTAAGCGTTGTGAGGATGGTATTCAAAACACTTGTAAGAAGCAAGTTGGTACATACATGGGTGTGTACCCAAGCGGCAAGCCAGCTCAAGGTGGTTACGCTTCTCACGTTAGAGTCAACAGTGAATTTGCATTCAAGATTCCAGATAACATGGAAACTAACTTTGTTGCACCACTTTTGTGTGGTGGTATCACTGCTCTCAGACCAATGATGACATATGGTGTTAAGAAGGGTACCAGAGTTGGTATTAACGGTATTGGTGGTATCGGTCACATGGCTATTTTATTTGCAAAGGCACTTGGAGCTGAAGTCACTGCAATCTCTAGAAACAACAACAAGAAGGAACTTGCATTGAGCCTTGGTGCTGATCACTATATTGCAACCAACGAAGAAGACTTTGCACAGAAATACGAAGATTCTCTTGATTTGATTGTCAACACTGCGTTCACCTTCAATGAAGGTGAAATGGATGGTGTCTTGAACTTATTGAGCCCATTCGGCCAATTGATTTTCATCACTGCACCACCAATCACTGAAAGATTGGCACTTTCCCCAATGCAAATGTTGATGAGCAACATCTCTGTTGCAGGTTCCATGATCGGTTCCCCAAGTGATATTGAATACATGCTCAAGCTTGCTTCCGAGCACAACATTAAGCCAATGATTGAAACTCTTGATATCAGCGTCGAAAACGTCAAGACCGCATGGGAAAGAATGCTCAAGAACGACGTCAAGTTCAGATTCGTCCTCACTGGTTACGAAAAGTACTTCGATGCCCAGAACTAAATTTGATGAACATAAACCTGTATACTATTTTCTTAACTAGTGAAGTAATGATCTTTTATAGCCTAGCTATTAATAAAAACAATGATAAAAATTAAAGGCTTTGTGCGAAGTTACCCGACTGGAACAATGCAACAAATCGGACCTTTAAAATGATTAGTGCAGGCCCAAGCTGCATTGGACAATGGTTAAGAACATCGCAATATTTGTGCTAACAAATTGGGTTAAGTTTTCAATGGACAAACTTTATAGTTGCGATGAGAAACTAGCTAGATAATCTTCTTTTGATGATGCAGTCTTCGCCAGCAACCATGACCTCCGTGCTAGCCCAATCCGTCTAGGTCGAACACGTTGTATGGACTCATTTCTTCGTTCCCTCATACGAAACCTTATCTTACGTAACATCTTCGTTGTACAGCTTTTCCAATTGTCCAGCCCGATCCATACTCCGAGCTCCGAGCTCCGAGCCGCTTATCTCCACCACATTTTTCATGCTTAAGCTTAAATCACTTTGGGCGTGGGCAGAGCATGCGGGTGATAAAGGTTTCAAAATTAAACGTCGATACACTCACCTAATACACTCTACGTTGTATACTGTTTGCGTCATATTCAGAGTGGGCCAGTCCTCGAATCTCGCAGTTCTCTGATATTAAAATCCTAAATCCTAAATCCGTCAGACCCTGTTTGCATAATTTAAACCTCCGTACTCAGTACTCATGTGAGAAATGGCGTCACGTCGTGCCTATAAAAGGCTAGTAAATGCTTTCAATTGTACTTTGACATTTACGAGAGTACTTGCAATTCAGTTACAGTAATTGTATACACATCTGAAAGCAACAACAAAAACAACCACAAACCTTACAATGTCTGAACTCAAAGAAATTAGAGCAATTGGAGTCACTGACTTTGACAACTGGTTAGCACCAGAAGAATTCACTTACAAGCCACAAGACTTGCGTCCAGAAGATGTTGAGATTAAGATCCAAGCTTGCGGTATCTGCGGATCTGACATTCATGCAGCGAGAGGTGATTGGGGCAATGCTTATGCCCCATTTGCCGTTGGCCATGAAATTGTTGGTATTGTCACTGCCACTGGCGATAAGTCTAAATTCAAGGTCGGTGACAGAGTCGGCGTTGGCGCACAATGTGACTGCTGTAATGCTTGCACTCGTTGTAAAAATGATCACGAAAACACATGCAAGAAACAAGTACAGACTTATAGGAGCGTTTACCCAAGTGGTGATAAGACACAAGGAGGTTACGCTTCTCACGTGAGAGTCAACAGCCAGTTTGCTTTCAAGATTCCTGATAATATGGAAACTAACGATGTTGCACCACTGTTGTGTGGTGGTATCACTGGCTTCAGACCACTGATGACATATGGTGTCAAGAAGGGTACTAAAGTTGGTATCAATGGTATTGGTGGTATTGGTCACATGGCTATTTTATTTGCAAAGGCACTTGGAGCTGAAGTCACTGCAATCTCTAGAAACAACAATAAGAAAGATTTGGCTTTGAATAAACTTGGCGCAGATCATTACATTGCAACCAACGAAGAAGACTTTGCACAAAAATACGAAGACTCTCTTGATTTGATTGTCAACACTGCGTTCACCTTCAATGAAGGTGAAATGGATGGTGTTTTAAACTTATTGAGCCCATTCGGTCAATTGATTTTTATTACGGCCCCACCCATTACTGAAAAGTTAGTTCTCACACCCTTCCAAATGTTGATGGGTAATATTTCAGTTGGTGGATCTTGTATTGGCTCACCAAAGGATATTGAATACATGCTTAAGGTTGCTTCCGAACACAACATCAAGCCGATGATCGAGACGATTGACATCAATGTCGAAAACGTCAAGACCGCGTGGGAGAGAATGGTAAAGAATGATGTTAAGTTCAGATTTGTCTTGACTGGTTATGACAAATACTTTGGTTGAGCGATGCATGTGTACCCCCATGAATTATATACACATAAACCTACTTATCTTAAAGCAATATCTAGTATTAAATAATAGAGGATAAAACCAGTATACCGACTTTATTTGGTGAGCATACAAGATAACTTGTAAGGATTTCGCTTTTCGAATGCGTCTATCTCACCAGATTGAGTCCCTCCATTTTCAGTTACTTGATTTCCCCATTTAGCTTTATTCTTCTTTGGCCATTTTCTAGCCAAATCTATCTTTCTTTTCGGGTAGAAAATCTCCAAAACGCCAAGAATGAGAAAGTCTGTAACGATAACGAGAACAAAGAGCAAACCCGCACATGAACCTGCATTGTAGAACTTAATGAGTCTATTGATTAAGGGTGTGTTTTCCCGCGCATACACACCATCATAAACTTTTTCAGTCCTCATTGCAACGTCAGCCCAGCCGTACATTTGCTTTATCTGAGAATGGAATGTCGAAGTATCCACTTTATTTTCCTTTAATTTATTGACAGCTTTATTGATCGCGTCCACCAAGGAATCCTCTTCCGGTTGTGCAAAAACGGTCATCTTACTTGGCAAAACCTCTGGTATGCCACCAACGTTGGTAGTCACCACTAATAATCCACAGGATGCAGCTTCCACTAGAACAGTCCCAAAAGCTTCTGTCAAAGATGGATGTAAGTAAATCTGGCCTTGCACCATAACGTCGCGTACCTGCTCATGCCGTATACTGCCTATAAGCTCAACACGATCTTGAAGTTGATATCTTTCACGCATTTGCTCCAAGTCAATAAACTTGGGCCCATCACCTGCAATCAAAAATCGTATATCTGATCTATCAGAACATATCCTAGGTATTATTGCCGTTAATAAGTCCGCACCTTTGTTTTGGAACAATCTTGATATGACGACAATCGTGATCTTATTCAACGATGGCCGTGACAAGGCTGGCTTAAAATCGTCATGGACCACAGCGTTTGGTATGACACTCACTAAAGATGGATCTAGAGAAGCCCTTAGAACTGTATTTTCCTTGCAAGTATGTGAGACGCAGATAACATGTCCTATATCTAACAAAGTGAATTTCTGCAATTTGTTGTGAATAATCGATGTGACATCAGCAAAACCGAACAACGAGTGATCAGTATAGACTGTCTTCAGTCCCATAGTATTACCGTGAACTATAGCCTCATGACATAGAGACGAGCAGCTACCATGCCCATGCACGATCTCTATCTGTTCCCTAATGAAGATCTGTCTTAGAATCGGGAATGATGAGAAGACAGTTGGTGACGTTGACTGTCGAAAGAATATCACCGCAGGTATATAGTACACCTTCAAGCCATTAGTCAATGTCCGTATCCCCTGCCTGTCTCCATAGGCATGAGTAATGATGACAACGCTGTGGTTTCTATCTATCAAGTTTTGCGCAAGATGGTAAATATGAAGTTCCACTCCGCCGGGCTGAGGGTAGAAGAAGTCTGACACAAGGGCAATGTTATAGCTCTTTCCCATGATACAGGCTCCAGGTTTACAGCAAACTGCTTGTTCCTCTGCTGTTTACCGTGCCAACAAACATTATTTCTCGGTCGTCAACTGGGCATACAAGCGTAAGAGGTCATGTTTTCCCGAGAGAGCGACAGCGTCCATACAAATACAAACAAGCGACATGCCACACGACACACGACACCGCCTCTTTCTTCTCCGTTCTCTGTTCTCTGTTCTCATTCCATACGTTTCACGCTCGGCAACGGGACACACCTTCAGCAGGACATCCACACAGGAACCAATAGCATAAGCATACACCAGCAGTGCTTTTTGCATTACATTTGCATAGGATACAACCAGCTTGTTCCTTTTCCCGCCATAATCCGAAAATAGCGCAGTCAGGCACTACGCCTCGGATATTACAAATTACCTCCAACCATAAACGGAACATCGCATTAACGATACAAAGATGCCCTCAAATAACAAATACATACCCATACCAGGGTCAAATGATACTGGCGACTCACCTCCCGACGATGAAAGAAATTCTAGTCTATTACAAGAACAGGAAGGGTCCTTCTCACATGGAAACATCGGAGATACAACAAACGCTTCACAAAACGACAACCATGAGCTACCATCAGATTTGCCACCAGCATACGAACCATCATCATTCCACGAATTTGATATTGACGAATCTGAAGTAGCAGATGCAGAGAATACCACAACGAGCTTCCGCACAAAGGCGGGGATATTCGCCAACTCATTCAATAGAAGGGTCGTACAGCCTATCAACAAAGCACTAGATCCGGTTTACCAATTGTACTGTTATGCCAACGCAAGGTTCGAGTACTACATAGGGAAGGTCGGGAACCCACTCATTGTTAAGCGTATGTTGTACATCTTCTTTTTTGCAGTGGTACTGTATCTAGCATCACTTTCCGGGTTGAATCCAGATGGCGTTGTTGGTTCGAGATCAGATTTCATGGATCCTCAGAAGCTACTGGAGTTCATCGAACTCTCTGTCGATCCACAGAGACTTGAAGAGAATCTAGAATATTTATCATCTATGCCTCATTTGTCAGGAACATCTGGGGACTTGGCGCTAGCTAGATACTTCCAAGACTTGATTTTGAAAAGCCGACTAGAAATGAATCCTGATGTGCTATTTGAAACATACACGAACTACCCATTAGATCCAAAGGTACAGCTCTTACACGACAACGAGCTGCTGGTGGATTGCGACCTAAAGGAGAAGCTGGACGATGGAGTTGAGAATGATTATTATAAGCTCGCTTTCAACCCAGGTTCAAGAGATATGACATCTAAGGGTAAACTCATCTACGCCAATTATGGTACCCTTGCAGATTACGGACTTCTCAAGTCCAGAGGCATTGACGTGAAAGGATGCATCCTCTTGATGAAGTATGGTGGAATATATGCAGCCAATAAGAAATTGCAATACGCTCAAGAAAAGGGTGCATCGGGAGTACTTTTCATTAGTGACCCTGAAATGGATATGTATTATGACCTAGAGTCAATTCAGAGGGAACCTGTCGCATTCACGGAGAAATTTCCAGGGAATATACTTGCATCAGGAAGGTCTTCAGGATCCAATATGGATCATAATGGAGATATGGATGAAAAACTCTTAAGATCAGGTGTTATGCCTGCCATCCCTTCAATACCTATCAAATGGAAGGACTTCATCACCATAATGGACCATTTATCCAATCAAGGCTCTCGGATTGAGGAATGGGATATCCAAATCAATGATAAGAGGATTTCTGTTTGGTCTGGCAAGAGCGACGAAATTCTGCTTCAAAATAGCCTAACTCAGAGGCCTTACAAAGAATCTTGGAACCTTTTAGGGAAGTTACAGGGTATTGAGCAAGATACATTCTCTATAATCATTGGAGCTTCAAGGGATACCATGTGCTATGGAGCAACCGAAAGCTCAGGTTCTGCAATTCTCCTTGAATTGATGAATATTTTCAGTGAGATGTCATCATCACTCATGTGGCGTCCTTTGAGATCAATCTATTTTGCATCCTTTACGGGATCTAAATACAATCTTGCGGGAGCTTCGAATTTTGCTGTCAAGAACTCAGAGTTCATGAAACGTGACGTCTATGCATATATTGATTTGGATGACATTATTCAAGGTAATGATCTTGAAATATCTTCAGACCCCTTATTTGCGTCACTTATCAAACAATCATTGAATGAGATGATGAAATCCAATACCTCTATACCAGAAGTTCAGCTCAATAATTTGAAAGATATAAAATATGATCTTGGGCCTGCGTCCAACAGTTTTGTCATGCAAGAACATTTTGGAGTAGGATCCATTTCACTGAAATTGACCGAGAGAAAAGATGTACATGCCAACGAAAACGAATATGAAAGGTTCGTCAACCCGAAGTATCCGAAGAACTCATGCTTAGATACATTTGCAAATTTTAGAAAGAGCTTACTAGATCCAGACATGTCTAAGCATTCCTTTATGACCAAACTTGTTGCGTCCATAGCTGTCAAGCTAGCGGATATCCCAATTCTACCTAATAATATTCATGATATGATTGATAATTTTAGACATAATGTTGAAGAGGTGATCCAATATTCTAAATTGAATGATGGAAATCTACAACTCCAAAGACTCGAAGAGATGACAAGAAGATTCATGTTCATATCAGAACAAAACGAAGCATTTGTCTCAACTTGGAATGACATTTGTGATAATGGTCGTGGGTCCGAGCCTAATCTTTTGAGTGTGAATAGATGGGATTGGAATGCTAAAATCCTGTTGATGACCAAGGTGATGATATCCGTCGATGGAACTTACAAGAATCCATGGAACGGAAATGTCTTTTACGGTATTGAAAAGGAACCCGAACTTAGACATCCAACATCTAACGATAAGTCCGTGTCTCCAAAACAAGCATTACCAGGAGTTTGGGATGCGCTGGACAAGCAAGACTGGAATGGCGCTCAACAGCAGATAGATTTGATCACGGATATGATGGTACGTTGTATGGATCTTTTCCAATACTAGAACCTATCCCCCAATCAATGCCTTGACCGGACTATTTTCGACTGAAACTATCTTACATATTCATTATATCCACATTATATAAATAGACGAACTTACATACATACATAATATGATTATTCTTTTGACGTGGCAGGCAAGTAATCAAAGCAGCTGCTTAGATTTACAACATGCTTAAATATATTCTACAACAGCAGATTCAAAGCTTTTGCATCATTTCAGCAATAGTGGTCTTAACAGCACTGAAACTCAAGTGAACATCTTTCGACACGAGGTCCACTTCTTCCAGCACATCGGCAATATCTGATAGGTCACTCACAAACAACAGTATCTTCTTTACTTCTTTCATAGGATTTGCAACAAATGTATTAAAACAAGCGAGCTCTTCCTCAAGCTTAGATGTGAGAGATGATGCATCGGAAGAGTGTTTGACAAATGTCTCTATACTCTTTTGCACCATCAAACCTGCAACAGTATTTGACATTGACGACTTGTAAGGAATTTCCGTTGCAAGCGAACGCCATTGAGAATGATCACGATTGAATTTATCAACATCATTCCGATTACCAAACATGAGCTTCAAAGTATGCACGACGACAAAGTCTCTAACCTCATTGTGGATGACATTCATTATAGAATTGAAGTGAAGTAATGGACGTGACACCGGTCCCGTGTATTTTTTATCCTTCCAATTTGTGATCCTGTATAAGGTCGAGAGTTTTGTGATTAAAGCGAGTGTGGCAACATTGGTGAATTCTGGGGCCTTAAGGGATGTAAAATCATCCAATTTGCATATATCATTGAAGCCAATATCCTTAGCTCTTTGTAGGAGAATGAATAGAAGTAAAGTGACCTCAATGTGTGACTTATGGGTAGCTGTGTATTTGGTGAAAGCATGTCCTAATGGTGTTAACTTGAATGGCCCATCCTTCTTCTCACTAGTGATGAAGCCATAGACAAAAAGTGTTCTCAAGATACTTGTTGAGATAACTTCGTAATTGGAGGAGAGGTGGGCAAATGCCGCTTCGGTAGGATTGAGGAAATCTTCATTACTGTGAGAAGATTCCGCTAGGAAGCTGTCATTCAAATTCGAAACGAGAGAAGTGAAGTCAAATGACCTTGCCGTACCATGTCTGACAAGTAGACCGCTCAAGCTTGGGTCATTTCTTTGTGAATAGTCAATAGCCTTCGAGATCGGAAGCTTAGCAGTCGGAGATGAGCTCGGGTAGTATGTATTTTGAACAATTTTTCTATGTTGGTAGTATCTATGCAAAAGACTGGAGAAGTAGTTGAAGAGAGATTCCTTCAAGCTCATGGATCTATGACTTGAAATGAGCTTTTCATACACAGGATCAATTGTCATATCCAATGGTAATCTCTCAATGTAAACCTGTGTATCAAGAGCTTCAATCAAACGAAAGACATCGAGTCCAATGGATTGATAAAAGTAAACTTCTTCAGGACAATGTGATCCAAATAAGTCGTTCAAACCCTTAGGAATCTCCTTCTTATCGTCCAACTTCTTATATTCTGGTTCGGTGACGACCGATAATAATGTATCGGAGCTCTCAACAAGTATTTGTTCGACTCTTCCATTGGTTTTCAAGACAGGACAATATTCCAAGACAGCACCACCATTAATGAACGTCTTGTAGTCGTTTGATTTAGAGGCAAGATCATCGTACACATTCCTGAGTCCTGATCTCACATCATCGGCCAAGCTCTCAAACGATTCCTTGATTAACTTCAATGGTTGGAAGGCATTACCGGTGGCCATGGACACGTCTCTAAATTGTGCGTATGTCAAACCGAATGACTTTATAGTGAGTTCATTGTTCAAGAATTCAAACTTCTTGTTGTTGAAGTCTAATTTGACAATAAAATTCTCCAAATCAGGAAGCAAAAGCATGTCATTTGAAGAGTATATACAATTGATGACTTCAGACTTGATCATGTACATCAACTGATGATACTGAGTGTAAGGACTAATCAAATATTCCAGGTCGTTCTCTTGAAGGATGACTAGTAGTTGGTCCGCCAACTTTCTGATAGCGAATGAATTGGCATTTGGTCTGTATGATTGCGGTGAATTATCTGACTCCCACTTAGCCTTAAGTTCTTCTTCATATGGCAATAGGCTTGTCTGTTCAGCTAATATGAATTGAGACTTAGATCTCAAACCAGGGAACACGTAAATAGGTTTGATACCATATGACTCTAGAACTGCGGCATCGGCCAAGATACGATCTTCTAAAGATAGAGGGAATCCACCAATGGCTTCATAGTAAGGATCGACATCGGGGAGCAGGATGGAGTTTAGGTAGTGCTGGACGTCAATACCGAGAACGATGTTTCTGAGAGACTCCAATGGCAGACTCTGCGGGCGCAAATCAAGGGTACTGAGGGACATTGCGCAGTTAGTTGTTTGGTGTGGTGTAAGAGAAGGTTGTTTTGAGGGGCACTGCCGTGTTTGCCGTGTTTATTCACCGCTGCTTGGGACGTGGTGGCGCCGTGGTCTCCCGAAGAAAGACGGAACACACCGACCTCCAGTATCCAGTATCCAGTGACGTTTCGACAACCGCCGCTGTGGAAGAGGCAACATGTTTTTCAGATTTCAGAGAGCGAAAGGAAGCGAATCGAATCAAAACGTGTTCAGTGTTCACTGTTGCTTGGGCGTCTACAGGGACCAGTGGCGGAGAGGTCAATTGCAACGTCTAACAACACACAATGAAGGTGCAGGAACTACTAGCGTGGCTGCTACTGTGTGTGCAGGGAGTCACAGCGCTTTCATACGCTGATGCCCTGAAAAAAGTTGGAAAGGACGGTCTCATCCATGTGACAGACAAGAATTACAAGCAATTGATTAAAAATGAAGACTTTTCTCTCATCATTTACCTCACCGCTGAAGATCCGCGTGTGGGGTGTACCCTCTGTACGCAGTTTGGACCTCAATACAAGGCAATTGGTTACAATTATGCACTTAACTTGAAGGATTCTGAGAGTGGTATGTTCAACCCAATCGATAGCAAAGATGACATGTCCAAAGTCATATTTGCAATCTCCGACTACATGAGCGCACAAGAGTATTTTGGAAGGCTAGGGTTAACGGCAGTGCCTAGATTATTTTTCTACGAGCCTGGAAGAGGCCCACAACTCACGGGATTCACTAACGAATTCTCCTTCTTGGGAGTTGAGAATACCGACGGTGTTACTAGATGGATTGCACAAAACATCCCTGGTTTGGACGTGAAATATTTGAGCATGGAAACACCAACTTCCAATTCTATGGTTTTCACGGGTCTTGTTTTCTTTTTGATACTATTGGTTGGCTTGTACAAATTTAGAGCAGCTCTTCTGAGAGTTGTGCAGAATAAGAGAGTGTGGGAGTTTTTCTCATTATCTCTCATCATTCTGTTTATCTCAGGCCACATGTACAACCAAATCAGAAACACAGATGTGTACAAAGTGGGTCCTAATGGAAACACCATTTACTTTGCTCAGGGACACAATCTACAATATGGAGCGGAGACACAAATTATGACGGTTATCTATGGTGCACTATCAGTGTCCTTATACGTGTTAATATGCATTGTGCCAAAACTGAAAACACCACGTACAATACTCATGGCTGCAGCAGGTGCTTCCCTTGTGGTATTCGTTGGCTACAGTTACATTGTCGAAGTGTACCATCTTAAATCCCCGACCTACCCATTCCATTTATGGAAACTGGGCTCAAAATGAACGAACTTTTTGTGTATTAAGCTAAGTGTAAGAACACATACATATTTTCACATCTATAGTACTTGCAAAAGAAGAGGTCCACTTATATAGTATACACGCTATTGGATCATTTTTTCCATCCTCGTAATCCTAGTTTCGACAACATTGATTATGTTCTCCACAGCTTTCAATTTCTTTCTTATACGGATTACCGTCTCTAAATACATTTTTAAATCAAAATGCTCGGGAATTTCAGTATTCGGTTCTTCATAATTTATCTTATCAGTAGCAAACGCACCTCGTCGAAGGTTTCCACCAGTTTCATGTAGTGTGCTCTCAATTTTATGGAGTATAGACCGCAGTATCATCTGTGATTCGTATAGTGATTTGAGATTCAAGTTTAGCATTTCTAAGGGAGAATCTAACAATGCCTGCACTGTTAGTTCTATCGGATGTACCTCATCAGAAGTAGGTTCTGTCATTTCCGTGTTGCAGTCATTGGTGGTCCGACATTGATATTGCGTTCACAAACAGAAAGTCCAAAGACGTAAAACGTAAAACGTCGCCTTAATCCTTAATGGTGCTCCTGCAAAGGCGGCGTGAAATTTGGTTTTGGTGGGGGAAGACTTGGAACTTGGAACTTGGAGCTGGAAATCATGTCATTATTTGATGTTCTCCTTGTCTCCTTGTTTGTTTATCCAACCACAACATACTCTACACATTGAAATCACACGAAATGCTACGTGGGATACAGAAGGGATTACGATTTTACTCTACAATTCCAAATGGAAAACCTCTATTGATGGATATTTTACCGTCAAGGAAGATCATATCGAGATTACTTTTCGATTACGATGCACGCCACAACTACAACAAGTACTTACCAGTGATAGAATCTATCTACGATGCTACTGAAGGAACTAAAGTGGAAATACCGGTGAAGTTTAGAGGAAACGACCTGTTAATATATCAGAGGGTGCTTGCACAAATAAGGAAGCAGACTCACACTATTAACCCGCTGCTCTTGCAACTAGAGAATGATCTTATTGAGTATGCCGCCGATAGAGGTTCTCGGGATGCACTCTGTACCCTTTCCTTTATGGCGTTGGATGACAATGGGAAAGGATGGACTGAAGATGATAAGAATACGGCCAAGAAGTACATTAAGCAACTCATGGAGATGGAACATCCATTAGCCTTTAAACTCGCAGGTGATAGGGAGTTAAAAGGGTTTACAAATTCTCTAGAGAAAGAGAATGCCATAAAGGGAGAAGCTGAACCAGAGTTGGAGCTGGAAAAAGTTGAAGACTCAACGATAGACTTGATACCCACATCCGATCCATTATTCACCAATATCACCTCCTCACCCAAGCAACTGGCTAGGGCCATATCCTTATATGAACACTTTCTCACCCTTGATTATAAGTCTACTGTTGCAGCATCTGCTTATCGTAGCATGGGTATGATTTACTTTAGGATCCAGGATCTTATTAAAGCTAAAGATCATTTTGAGCGTGCAGTCTCTCTAGCTCCTGCATCCGATAATGCCCAAGCACATTTTTTCCTCGGATTACTCAATGAAATTGATCCAATGAAGGCAAGGTACCATTTTCAAATGGCAGCAGGAGAAGGATTCAGAGAATCATTTGCCAATTTGGGTTATTTGGAGCTCAATGTGTTCAATGAGCTTACGAAAGCCAGGGAATGGTTTGCATTGGGATCAGAGTTGGGAGTTCCTGAATGTGTTGTTGGTTTATTTGACGTGGCATATAGAGAAAAGGACTGGAAGAAGGCTAAAAGTATTATCAACAGAGCGCAAAGGCAGGGCATCGACGAACTGCTTATCAAGGTTAGGGAAGAGAGTGTAGGGAACGTTCTCCAAAGAACACAAGTTGATGAACTGTTGCAGAATCAGACAGATACTGTCATGATTGACCCAGTGACAGAAGTAAAGGGAAAATCGAGATGGGATATCTAATATCGTTAAGTCATCTATTATGTACATAAGTCTAATTTAATCTATAGAGAATATTTGAGAATCAGCAAGTCGCCTGTTCTACGGTCATCCCAGTGAAACGGTGCGTTCCAAAGACGTTCCACCACTTCATAGTTTGAGGTTAGTAACTCTTGGAGCTCTGAATTATTGTCCCATAAATTTGCAAACATGACTAGGTATTCAGGCCACTGATGTGGCCAGTCAGCATCTTTACCAGTGGGTGTGATTGCCGAAGTCCTATTCACGAGAGCTGGGAAATTGTTTTGCAAGAATTGCACCGGGTTATCGTAGAAGTAGTCAGATTCATCTTTGTACAATTGAACTGATACACCCGGTTTCAAATTCCGTTGAAGGGGTGGTTCACAAGTAAGGAACCAAATGTCTGCTTGAGACTCATTCAAGTGGAAATGTGACTGGAAAGGGGTCGAGTGGCATGGTGTCAAAAAACCTATTGATGACTTACCAATATTATTATGGTGGTAGTCTTCCAAAACAAGGTTTCTCAAAGTCGTCGGTATTTGAAGTTCACCGGACTCATGTATCTGAGAAAAGTAATATCCAAGTAGTAGTGATAGCATTATCGTTGTGATAACAATCAATTTCATCATCTTGTTGCTCACTCTTGTGGAAATCCTAAGTACACCACTTGCTGAATAAATGAGAAGAAAAGGCATCAATGGGTATATAAATCTAAATTCCTTGTGAGGAATGAGAGTGAAAATCGAAATGTAGCTGATGATCAAAGCCTTCGATTCTGTCCACGGAGTGGTGAAAATCCCATAGACGAAAAATGGCAGGTAATTGAGCATGATAATGGGTATAGCTTGGAAAGTGTAAAAATCAACCCTGGAGACACCATAGAATGAAGATAGACTGTCGAAGACATTGAACTTGAAGAATTCCCATAATGGCAATTTGAATTCAGAGTAGAAGTAGTAGTTTAATCCCCCATCCAAGCCAATGATACCCGCCGCTATGAGAAGTGCGGTAATGATATATTTCGGAAATTGAAGAAACACACCTGGAAGATAGAAAAGCCAAATGATGGCGTTGGTAGGACGGATAATGCAGTTTAATGCTGAAATGATTAAGGATAGAGTAATGTGCCTGCTTTTCAAATGGTATAATGCGACAATTGTCAATGTAAGCTCTAACGAGTTAGCAAATGAACGACACCAGCAGTACCAGTTCCAAGCCGAGAACAAACTAAGGAAGGACACAAGTTTGGCAAAATGCCTACCTTTCCCTTCTGATAGCCTCAAGGTGAGATGGTACAAATAGTAGTCCCCAACTGCTGCAATTATTGCATTCATCAGTTTTGGTCCAGCCAAAATGAAAGGGTAAGGATCTTCCATCTTCGATTCGAAACTTTTCACCAACCAATATGGGAGCATATAGATCAATGGATGTAAATATGAACGTAACCCAAGTTGCCATTCCCACGTGAGATATCCGTATCCGAACACAAAGGCATGTGCCGGCTCCAACGCCTGCCAGTACTCATCTGCTTGGAAGAACGTATTGAGTGTGAATGCGTTTACCAGTCTGAACGCTAATATGGCACCGAAAGTCGGTGTTGGAAGCCACTCCAGCGCCTCTTTGAGCCATACCCCGTTCCTTTGCTGCTCTACCATCTAGCGGGATGTCCTTCTGCTGCGCTAGGTCGTGCCCGTCACCCGTATAGGTCTACGCCAACCCCACGTAACTCGTAACCCTGGCTGTAGTGAAGGCTTTCTGTCCACCGCAAAAATTTCTTATCTCGCTGACTGCCTTAGCCCTCAGCCATTATCCATTATCCACTTGTAGGCCACACTTGGGGCACCCCTCTTTCCTTATCGGGTTTCTTCTCTCAGCACCAACAGCGTTGCTTTGCATTGCACACGGCACCACTCCACAGCACAACATACCATATCAGCCATGGCAGAGAACATGTCCAACAGTACTGGGGGCTCCCGCTTTTCTCTGCACGACTCCCGTTTTTCTGAGTCAAATACCTCTCTCCAAATTTCCTCCATCAACATAAACAACAACAACAACAATAACTGTGACAATACCAAGACCAGCAAGCGACTCGTTTTGGGACCGCTTTCCCATGTATCCAGAGACAACTGCAGAAGTGACGAGGATGGAATGTCCATGTCCATGTCTATGGCTGGGCCTGCATCATCTTCAATGCTCGAGGACTCGTCTAAATACATTTCCGGAGACGGCATACAAAAAATATTGCCGAACACTATCCTGACGGATATTTACACCACCCCGGAAATCAACCATTTTGATGAGCGGGATACTTTATATTCTCCAGATACACCAACCACCCCTTCAACCCCCCTAATACATCCCAGAACCATTAAGGGCGATTATGATGGTGAAAGCGTTGACAGAGTACTCGGTATTGATGACATAATACCGCCGCAGAAAAGCTACCCACTTGTTGACGAAGAGCTAGAAAAATTTGTTCTTAACACCGATGTCTTTGAGTTGACCTTAGATGCTAAGATAGGCAAAGGTTCGAATGCATACGTCTACTCATGTGAACTATCGACAAAAGGACTGACTACGGCCAACGTCGATAATTCATTCAATGTAGCAGTGAAGATACCCTCAGCCCGAAACAAAGTTAAATATATCCTTCAGGAGGCAAAGTTTGCCCTGAAACTACGAAAGTATCAATCTGAATGGTTTGCAAAGAAAGATCGCGTATACCCCTTTATTGATTGTTATGGACTATACTATCTCGGTAAGCAGGATTTTCCGCTGTTCAAATCTTCCCAGGAATTGCTACCGTGTTTAGTAATGAAAAAAATGACCATGTCTCTACCGGCCTACATCAATATGAAAGTGCAGAAAAAAAAGGATGCCTGTGCAAGAACGAACTCAATTTATAATAGCTCAGAGTTTAGATTACCTATACGACACTGGTGGAAACTATGCCAGACTTTAATGGACGCATTAGCAGTACTCAAACATTTGGAATGTGTGCATTGCGATATCAAGACAGACAATATTATGGTCATATGCTACGGATATAGCCACAGCGGAGACACAATCCCATTAGTTGACGATTTGGATAACGTGGACTTCAAAGTGATTGATTTCTCTTCCGCTGGAGACGTCAAATCAATGACAAAGTGTCCCGATATGACTCTTCAGTACACAGCACCTGAGCTTCTCCAGTTTGGCCAACCTCGCATACCGACATACTCTAGCGATGCGTACAGTGCCGGGCTTGTGCTATATGAAGCGGCTACAGGCAGCCCACCATACGCCTCCGCCGGCTACGATCACTTTCTGCTGGTTGGTGTCATCAAAGAAGGCCGCGTTTTCGAATGGGCCTCGCCGGAAGATCTCGACATCTTGGCAACGCAACCTGCAGCGGTCCAAGTGATACGGCAACTCGTAGAGGAGCGTTGCAGTGTAGAAGATGTGAGCCTTCCTCCGGTATAGTGTATAGACATCAATAATAGGCCTTCATCAGCATCAGCTATAAGTTATAAGCGCCGTAAAAAAGTAGGTGAAGCGAAGATTTTTGTTTTTTTGTTGTTGTGTTCAGTTGAAGATACGCAGATTGCACCTACAACACAGCACAGCACAGTGTATTAGAGGAACAAGACCGTGTCGGAGCGCTGTATAGGAGCTCTATTCTCACAAACACAACCCGTCTGCAAGCCTACCATGGCCGCAGGGTCCGCCGAACACGCAACGTCCGAACCGTCAGGGCAGCAGCAGAACACAGCCGCAGAAACGCCCCTGGCGAGTATCGAAATGAATAACCTGAATAATATGAGCAACATAAGCATCAGTAATATTAATATGGATATAGACTCAGGAATGAATATGAACATGGAAATGATCCCCCATATGCCCCTAAATATGGCGGAAATACAAGATATGCACGACCTCCCCATGGATATGTCTAATGATATGGCTCCAGAGATGCGACTGGGTATGAATATCGGCATTGGAATGGATCTTCATCTCGGTTTATCAACGGCCACTTCCAGATCTGCCACTGAGCCGACAGAGGCTACATTAGAAAATTCTACTCGAATTGGAGCTGATGTCAACAGCATATCCGATTCTAATCAGATAAGGAACCTCCCGACTAATGATCAGCAAATGACGCAAGATAACAATATAAATGAGCAAAAACAACTTATTAAAATTGAACCAGTGGCGGAATCGTCCATAAATGCAACTTCAAACACCACTTCGAACACATCAATGGAGGCGAACTCTACCTCTAACTTAACGAAAATCCATCACATGGGATTGTCCACTAACCAACAACCAGTGAATCACGAACAAAGTATGTTATCTACACCAGCCATGACGAGGATAGAGGAGGAAACGGAAACTGTGCATTTGGATCCATCGCCAGAGCAATTACAGAAACACAACACACTGTTGTCTCCTACAAAGACTTCACAGACAACGAGCGTAGGGAAGAACTCTGCCCCAAATGAAGATAACTCACTGCAGCAGCAGCTCATGCAAGTACAAGTTCAAATGCAAGCGCAGACGCCCAATAAGGATCAAACTCAGCTCACTGAACTACATGATGTGACAGATCACCAGAAGATTCAGGCCTATGCGATGCTAGACTTTGATTCTTTTACCTTTTACGTTCAAACTATGCAAATCTTGCTAGGAAGGATGGTCGAGGGCGACTCTTCAACAGATGGATTGGATATACATCTTGGAAACCAAAAAGCCATTTCAAGGCGGCATGCCAAGATGTTTTATAATTTTGGAAATCAGAGATTTGAGCTCAGTGTACTGGGTAGAAATGGTGCATTTGTCGATGGCAATTTTGTCGAAAAGGGAATAACTGTTCCATTATCTGATGGCACTAAGATTCAGATCGGCGAAACTGAATTTGCATTTGTGCTACCTTCAAAAGAAAAGGGAAAAGAGAGTGAGGTTGATACTAAAGCATCCGGAAAGTCTGACATTCCAGAACCGGTCACAATAACGACAGCAATCAACAAGAAACCCGAAGAAGAAGAAAAGGGACTTTTAGGTACTGCTTCACCATCGAAAGTCAAACCTAAACCTAAGCCAAAGTCCAAACCGAAGGCACCAGTGGCTAAACCCCAGGTGAAGATTGAAGAGGAGAGTCCAATCAAACTAGAAACTAACGACAAAGCTGTAGAAAAGGATCCTCTTCATATTGAAAACTTGGACAGTTTGGTGGCAAATTTTGATGAGTTCAGGAAAGATATACATAACGATGAAGTTCTGTTAACGAAGGACCCCGCAGTGCTTAACATTGTGTTTGATCCTGATAACGAGAGACGTGAACTTGAAATTGAAAAGGAAATTGGCAAAGTTCTTGCTCGTGAAAACAGTGCCCAGGCCGAAGAAGCCCAAAAAGCAAAGAAGACATCGAAGACTAAGAACGAGCCTGAAATGATAATAGGAGAAGATGGTAAACCAAAGCCAAAACCGAAGAAAGTGAGCAAATCTAAGAAGAAGGTATACACGCTCGAAGAAATTCCAGAGCAATATAGAACAAAGCCTAATCTACCATACTCCATCCTGATTACCGACTGCTTACGCCAGAAGGGAACAGAAAGAGGCATGTCACTGTCTGAGATTTATAAAGGGATTCAAGACTTGTACCCTTATTATTTCTATTGCCCAGATGGATGGCAGAGTAGTGTTAGACACAATTTATCGTTAAACAAATCATTCAGGAAGATCTCTAAGGAAGGAAAAGGTTGGCTTTGGGGCGTCAATGAGGAAGTAGTTGCTGAGAAGGATAGAGCAAGACAGAAGCAGCTTGAGAATGCTAAAGCAAAGGGTAAATCATTACCTAGACCTGTTCCAAAGGCCTTACAGTTGCATACTCCAAGTGGAGGAAAAGTTCCATTAATCTCTACTGGCTCCTCTAAGCCTGCAATTCAAATGAGCAATAACAATATCATTACCTCTGACTCTATTGCTCTGCAAGGATCAACCCCATTACCAGGAATTCAAATACATCAGCATCAACCACCACAACAGACTTCCGCTCAGACGCAAGCCAAGGCAAAATCTAAGTCAACAACCACATCGTCTAGCTCCAAACCAGCAGCTAAAACTGATACAATGAATGCAAATACGAAGAGAGCGTTGGCATATCTACAGCAGGAGTTGATCTCCCTTACCAAATCGCGTAAAATGTATGATAGAGCCACTTCAACTGAAATATTGACCAAGGCACTGGCGATGACCATTTCTCAAGTTGACCAAGCCGCTAAAAACTTTGCTATTAAGGGGTTCCCGCTCGTTACATTAATTGATAAGAATCCAGGGCACGTTACCAAAATTCTAACTGCCGCATTGAATGCTGCTACATTACAGGTTTGTAAGGCAAAGGGCCTTACACCACATCTACCGCCAAGGAATACGCAATCTCCATCTCCAGCAATGACATCAAAACCAGCGTCAACACAAGCATCTAAACCAGTGCAACCTGGGAAACCACCGCAACCATCAGCTCAATCTACATCAGCATCACCGAAGCCTCCACCAGTGAAACCACTTGCATCTAAACCTGTGCAACAACCGGCTCAGCTACAACAACAGCAACACACATCACAGTCGGTTCAGTCCAAGCCACAGCCCCCTATGCAGCATATTCAGCCAAAGACTGCCACTGCATCAAAACCCGTTGATCCGGCACCGCTTGTACAAAATACAGAAAAGCCGGCTTCAACGTCATATACGTTTGTTAAGCCCGAACCAGCGATTCAAGATCAGTCGAATACACAAAATACAAGCTCAAACGTATCTGCTGCATCTGTTGCTGGTTCCACGCAAAGTTCTGTCCGCATACTACCAAAACCACCTGTCACACACAGTGCAACATCGAACCCAGCCGTAAGGTCGGATACTCCACCGTCAAACGGGCCGATATTCCACCAAAGTCCTGCAGCTACTACACCTTCATTGGTTAAGCAAGAAGCAATGACGATATCTCCATCGCCACCGGTGACGACCCAGCAGACACAGGCACAGGCACAAACACAAGCACAGACATTAGTTCAACCAGCAGACGAGACACGATCTACTTCGACGACACCGCAACCGTCATCTGTCCCATCCGCACATGCTGTAGTTCCTAAACCCCCAGGTGCTGGACCAGTCTTCCACAATTCACAGCAATCAGTACACGTGAAACCAACATTCAAACCATCAGCGCCATCAAAGCCATCGTTCAAACCTTCGGTGAAACCCATTGTCGGCACGGTGAAACCGTTTGGTACTCCACCATCATTGGGCAAACCACCCGTGAAACTCAATATGGGAAATTCAAACAACGGTAACGGTATTGTGAAACCACAATTTTACGCAAAGGGTAAACCTCCTCAGTATGGAGGATCTTCCAATTCAAATCTCTCCGCGAAGAGCGATGATGCGGTGGAAGATGAAGAGATCAAGAGAAGTATTGAGAAGTTTGGAAAGCCAACGTTGAAACCTTTTGTGAAACCATTGAATCCTTTACCGGCTCCAGTGAGTGCTACGGCAGTTACGGTTGTGAAACCTCCTATGCAGTTTGCAACGACAGTATCTGCACCGCAAACGGTACCGAGTAGCGAATCACCTACGTTGAATACAGATGCAACAGTGGCTCAGCAATTAGACGTTACTATACCGGAAAATGTTAAGACGTCTTCGATCGAGACGGAGGTTACTGTTCCAACTACTGTGGGAGCACCTACACTTAGAGTTTCTGAGTCGGCTGCGTCTTTGGAGAAGGAATCCACGGAAGTGGCACCTGTAGTGGATGCTGCACCGGCTGATTCACTTGCAGCTGACGAGAACACGGTCTCTTCATCCACCGAAGTAACGGAAGAAGTTCCAGAGGAAGATACAGGAGCTGACAATTCGGTCGCGGACACGACTGATGTTGCTGTTGCTGCTGCTGCTGGTGATACAAGTAAGGCTGATGAAAGTAGGGCAGATGATGGCGAGGATGACGAAGATGAACTACAAATGATGCTTGCAAATCTTGAGCACGATGATGAAGATGATGAAGATGATGAAAATGACGACGAAGATGATGAGGAAGAAGGACATGGTAAAAGTGCACACGAAGCTGACGTGATGCAGAGCCAGAAGAGACCTATTGACGAGGTCTCCAACTCTGAATCTGCCAGCGCTGAGCATGAGGAAAAGAGAGCGAAAATTGAGTAGTCGAAAGACAAATGAGACCATGCTCAACTGTTTAAATACTGTATAATATACGTCATAACTTAGTAATAGTAAAAATCACTATAGAGAATCCATTATCCCTTGACATTGTTGAAAGAACCCTCCTTCTCCTTAATTTCCCAGAATAAAGGACCAACATCGTGATTTCCATGGAACTTCCATCCTTCTTCTGTAATATGGAATAAGTTGATAGATCCACCAGAGTATGCATCCCTGTGAGCAGCTGCGAGAATGGATCTCTTTCCGAGATAGAGGGCTTCTTCGACAGTCAAATCCCACTTGTAGTTTGAATCGAGGACACCATATGCGAATGTCTGACCGGAACCAACACAGAATAGGTCTCCTTTGAGTCTCGTTCCATCAGAGTCAACGTAATAGATGGTTGGACCCTCTTTAGGCGTACAACCACACACCATCGTACCCATCGACAAACCCATTCCTTTGTAATTATACACCAAATTTGATAAGATCTTAGAAGCGGCTGCAACAGTTATACGTTCCTTATTTCTCAATTCATGAAGTCTGCATTGGGTACCGAGCCAAGTTTCCCAATATTGACAATCTGCAGCACCACCAGCCATGGTACCAAGTAACATTGGGTTGATTTCAATGACCTTCTTAACAGTTTGAGATGCAATCCAATTACCTGCAGTGGCACGAGAATCGACAGCCACTATGATACCTCCTTGGAAACGGAATGCTAAAGTGGTGGTACCATGGGCAATCTTAATCGAACAATCTGGATTGGTATCATCATCTGTGTGGGCACGGAGAAATTCCGTTGGCTGAGAGATTGGCGGCACTGCAATCTCTGGAGATAATGCAGATAGAGAGTTTAGCTTTGGGAGGGCGAATTGCTCGTTGTATTCCTCCAATTCCCTGTCAAGAGGGGATTTGTAGCTGTATTTAGTTACGAGATCGTTCATAGACATTGTGTTTGGTGTGATTAGGATTGCTATTTGGAGAAATGATGCACGTAACGGAACCTGAACGTGTTTGTTTGCCCTCGTAACTGCCTGCGGATCACGGATAAAGGCAAATGGAAATACCAAATTCATGAAGCATATGTTGCTGATTGGTGGTCACGTGCCGAGCACAAGGGCACGCATTTTTGAACCCAGCCCTACTTTCCGTTTTCGGATGGATTGTCCGTGGTGCCAACACGCTTTTTCCCCTTCCGATTTTTGCATTTCGCGAATTTTTTTAATTTTCCGACGGTCGTCTCACTGTGGGCAGTGGCTGGATGGATCGTTGGAGGAGGGGGGTATAGGTGAAAATTCCAGCTTGTAGTATGTAATTGACTGTTTTGTTAGTGTTAGGGATGCGTCACGGTGGACTTTGGAATGGTTTCCCATCTACAAGCTAAAGCTACATACATATAACAAGATGTCTGACAAGTCTACCAATGTTATGAGAGAGCTCAAGATCGA
>JAMYHI010000083.1:0-62962 GCA_025531525.1 Pichia sp. P7020A | reverse complement strand
CGGACTAGGACTCGGACTCGGACGCTATCTTCAATTTATATATACAACACCTAAACTCTATACAATATTTATTAAATTATATCTATCTCTGCTACTAGCTAACGCATCGCATCCTACGTCTTTTCTTTTCCGTAGACTTTCATGCCTTCGTCTCTAATCACCATTCCCCATTCCCCCACTCGCCTTGCACCTATAACTTTACACTAGGATTGCCATAACTGATCGCAACCTGACATCTGGTATCGGGTAGTCTTCAGGTATATCGGGTATTCTGTCAGGTAAGTATCAGGTATCAGATATCAGGTACCAGTTAGATTGATTACTTGTCGAAGCACAAGGGACGGTCGGTCACCAATCCAAAAAGGAGGGCTTAATACTCGATACCCTACTAGAGAGTGTAAATTGTGCACCTAAGATGCATGGCTATGTTTCGATTATATCTACGTTCATGGACCCCACGTCAGTGCTTGCTTGTGAACTATATTCAAAAGTATGATTATAGCTTCCAGTTTTAGAGCGGAGAAGTAAGGAGCGTAGTCACGAAGTTAAAAGCACTTACAACGCGCATTCTGCAAAGGTATAAATCGGGTGGCTATTGAGACTTCGCGAGTGGTTACAGAGTCGCTACAGCCCATACAAAAATGTGGCCATAGCCATGGCTACTGCCAAACTCGAGCAAACTCGGCCGTCTCGTTGTGGCGCGCCTATGTTCGCGCATTCCATTTAGGATCAGGTATCGATCAGGTAGATTTATACCTGACACCTACCCGATTGGGTAACTGTCAGGTAATTTTCGCGATCAGTTATCCCAGCCGTACTTCCTAGCATGTTAGTTCCCTTACTTCTCGCGTGCCACACAACAATGCATCGTAAATCCCGTTGGCCTAGCATCTGATATTCAAAACTGTAATAGGAACTTAGTGGAAATGGGTAGATTGTAATATAAGACATTCGAAATTAAGTGAGGACTACACCGTTCAGTAATAGAAAGTAATTAAAGGGAGCAAATAGCTTGGTTTGATATTATTGTTAACCAATTATTTACACTGTATAGTACAGACGGGTGCTGTTTTCGCGCACTTAATTTATGAGGAACTTACATGTATGAACCTGACCACCAGTCTTTCCTGATATCATACCGTGGAAATGAATGAGCAGACAATCGGAGAGCAAAGATATTCACAACAGTTTGCAAAAATGCTAAATATTTTATTCTTTGCAATCTGGCTAGGCTTGAGGATGTGCTCTCAGAGCATTTGAGAGATTAAATGTTGAATTATTTGCAACTACATTCTAAATACGATTGTAGCTTGGAACCGCAAAGTGCTGAAATATGAAAGCATAATATGGCTACAGCCAATATGGGCTGTTGACTTCATATCTTACTATTGTGTTCTTACATCATTAATGACTAGGAGTATGCTGTGCATCCACGTGTTGACAGCTCCTCCTATTGTGTGGAAGCCTCTAATTGATTAACCATGAGAGATAAGAATTTGAAAATAGTGCTAGGCGCTGGGCGCATTCCTATATGGGTCTACGAGCTGAATTCAACACTATTCCTCTTATACTGTCTATTTAGTGGTTCCTTTTCTAACCCTCTCAACCTTTTTGATATATAAATAAAGAAAGTAACCTGCCTAAAACAGCTATATTTCAACACAAAGGGACTTACGTTTACCATTAAGGAAAAATCATGATTCAATGCTGTCGAGCCAAGTAATATTCAAAACCATATTGTCACGTGATGGATTACGTAAGCAAAAACTATAGCTCCGAATAAACCCAATAGCTTTTAAAGTCATCAACATCCGATATAGTGTAACGGCTATCACGGTCCGCTTTCACCGGGCAGACCCGGGTTCGACTCCCGGTATCGGAACATTAAGCCTGGTTAGCTCAATCGGTAGAGCGTTTGACTCTTAAGTATTGTTAACAATAGCAATCAAAAGGCTGCGGGTTCGAGCCCCGCATCGGGCTTATATTTTTTTGTTTTTTTTGCATGGAGGGGCAAATTCTTAATGGTCTGGTATAAGGTTGAGCTTACTCTGTTACCCCTTAAACTTCCATTTGCCAATACCTTATCTTTTTCATTAACTAAGCTCTTCTATCCAAGAGTCACGAGTATCTCGGCCTACAGAGACATCTGGTAGCATTTCTGGGTTGGACCCACGCCCAAACTATCCTCCTGCGCATGGCTTGATGTCGCGGGTTCGAACCCAATCTGGATACTAGTTGTTTGTTCTGACCGACGCGTTGAATTCTTACTTGTAATTACTGCTACGTACAAGACGCGTTACTTGTAGGATATTGTGGGTTGATTCTTTCCACTATCACTGTCTCTTTTGGTCAAACGCTACTGATCATTCCAGTAACAGCAATGAGTACAGGCTATCAATTTACAGACGGTACCGGCTACGGCCACTATATGGGGGGTAACAATCTCAGTTCTGGAGGTCATCTCGATGGTGGCGGTGGATTCGATAACAGAGGCAACAATGATTCACAATTCGGTTCAGGAAGTCAAGGAGGCAAGCCTAACTATGCTAAGCAGTTCATTTCACCTGTTACAATCAAGATGTTAAATGAGGCTACTCTCGAAGGAGGTCACGATGGTACTTACTTTACGCATGGTGTTGAATTATCCTACGTGCGATTCATCGGCGTTGTTAGAGATATTGATGATCAAAATCCTACTCATAAAATGTTGAAGCTTGAGGATGGTACCGAAATGATGAAATTGAGGGTTTGGAAAAGTGATAGTACCGGTGATGATGAGGACGCTTATGGTGATAGTGATGGAGGATTCAAAGAACCGGAATACGGTACAGGTGATTACGTCGAGGTTGTTGCAACTGTTAAAGAATTCAATAATCAGATCCAATTCCAGACACAAAGAATTGCCAAGATAAAAAATTTCAACCAAGTACCTTACCATTTCTTAAACGTTGCTAAAAACTTCCTCGTTCATAAGAATGGTGGATCCCTCGCTGCAAAAAACGACCAAGCAAAGGCGGAAGGTTTGTTTGTCGCTGATAATGATGACGCTAGTGGTAGTGCAACAACAGCAGCGAATAATGCTTCCAAACCACTTCCAGATCGTCTTCTCGATTTTATTAAGCAACACAGTCAAACTATGTCTGATGGTGTGCCAATGCAATTCATGTCTCATGAATTGTCACTGACTTTGAAACAGGTTGAAGAAGCAATCTCTGAGCTTGTCGAAGATGGTCGTATTTTCTCAACTACAGATGAAACGCAATTCTTACCGCTCTGATTTTGTGCTATCCTACTGTTCTATATTTTACCTATTGTACTTTACATAAAAAGTGTCCCTGAGTGGGGATCATAAATCACAATCGCCTCTAACTGTATACGTTCTCTATGACCTTTGCTGATTTAGCAGCAAAGAAGGCAGCCCAAAGATCATCATCACTGATAACTTCACCTTCCTTCTTGTCAACATCACTAACTTTGGTCAACTCTTTTGCCTCGAGGACATTTTCGTCAATCTCTTCGAGCTTTTCTCTACTTTCTCCATTCTCTTGCTTCACTTCGCCACTTCTACGCACCCTTGCGGCTTGTATTCTCTTTTTAGTGCCCAAATAAGCTATACTCTCTTCGATTGTTCCTTCAATTATGAAATTCCAAACTTTAGTTTCCTTGGTCTGCCCAATCCGGTGGATTCTGTTAATGGCCTGGAGCTCAAAAGATAGGTTGACAATGGGCTCGCATAGGAACACATGTGATGCATTCGTGAATGTCAAACCTGCAGCCTGAGCAACAGTGTTGAGAAGAAAACAAGAAATGGAATTGTCTTTCTTAAAGTCAACAATATCTTGGTTTAACTTCTTACCAACACCACTTCTTTTGTCCTTGGCACTCAAAGCAATCTTTTGATCCATCCACGAACGGAAGGTGACATCTTCATGTTTCATTGCCCTTCCAAGCAATAATAAAAAGTTATTCCATTGTGAAAATATCAAGATTTGAGCACCTGGCTCTTTGGCAACTAAGAATTTGGCCTGTCTAATTATCATATCAACCTTAGTACCATAGCTTCTTTTCAATCTTATACTTGATATCTGACGCAAATCAGCGGTAGGAAGCCCTTGATATACAAAGTCCATATCTTTTTCAAAGATACGACGATTCTGTAGTAGCTTGAGTCGCTCTTGATCTAAAGTTTGATCATCATCATCAGCATTATCATCCTCACCTTCACCATTGTTCCCCTTTACTGTGTGAATCTCCTCTTTGTTGTCATGTAAAGATTCAACCACATCTCCCTTCAACCCACCTCGAGAATATGTGAAGTTATAGAGCTCATCAGAGCGTAGCTTTTTCTGACATAAGGGACACACAGATTTGGTTTTCATCCATTCACCCAGACACTCACGACAATATTTATGACCACACGGTGTCAATGTACCAACGAGAATCCTAAACCTGCAAATGACACATGAATCATCCCTTAAGTTATCACTATCACCAGTCTGGTTTGTAGTGGCAATATTACTATCATCTCTGGTGCTATTCAAAGATCTTAAATAGTTCATTCTCGCATTCAAACCACGAAGTTTCGATCGATCTGTTTCAAGTTCTCTCTTTAATTCCTCAATCTCCACCATGGCAGCATAGCGAGGTGAGGCACCCAACTTCTCGGGAAAATAATTGACCAAGGCGTCAGACCTTATTTGTAATGATTTAAAATAAGAAACTTTAGAGTTGAATGTATCATTGAATAAGTCAAACAATTTAGATTTCATGTGTTTGACATTTTGCAACTGTTCTTTCATTTCCTTCTTCAATAGTTGCACCAACTGGTTCATCTGCTGATACTCAACACTTTCTTGGCGGAAACTTTGCAACTCTCCAATCAGTTCGAGAATGGAAGTGTGAAGAGAATAACGTGGGTTTAACGTCCCCTGTGGAATATAGAATTTTCTCAACTGCTCCAAGTGTTCATACACTTCACTGCTACCACCAAGGCTGCTGTTCTTAATTCTCTCATCTGCTATCAAATCGACATCACGCTGCGTCCTAGCAGATTTGAGAGAATTTGATTTGTACGATAGTGTATCCTCTGTTGAATTTATCCCCTTTTCTCTATCATCCAAAATAAGCTGGAGTTGATCGATATAAGCCTGGTTATGTTCTTGTAGAAGTAAATGTGATTTATACTCTTCTCCAGTAGTCTCCTTGGTATCATCCTTCGTAACGGGGATGATCTGATATTCATATAGTTTCTGAAACCAGTGGTTGATGATGGTGGACTGTTCATTCAACTGCATCATGGACTCTTTCGCTCTCTCCAATATGAAGGATACACTCAAAGTTGTTGTATGGGTTTCAAATAAGGTAGTGTGATCTTCAAAATACTCTGAAATCAGTGGCAGTTCAATAGGCGTTGACTCAGTCGCATCGGTAATAGTATTTGTTTCGTTCTCGACCTTCACATCCACTTCTGTACTGGACTCTCTGTCAAGCTCAATGATATTAGAATTGAGTTCAGGAATCTTCTCAACCTGATATCTCTCATACTTCGCAAATGCTGATTTCAGTTTGGTAATCATATCTGCAGACTTTTTAAGAGGTTCTTCCAGAAGTTGATTCAATACTTCATCGGCCTTGGCATAGTACTCGTTCTCCAAATCGTAATTTTTCTTCTCTTCTTCCGTCAATGTTTCAATATCTACTGCTTTATTCTCATCTTCCTCCTCTCCTTCATTACCCTCTTTGTTGGTGAGTTCAACCAAATCAGTGAAATTATCGGGTAATGGTCTCATTGGACGGTAATGTTGGTAATGTGCTGAAGCTAACATGAAGTAAGCTTGGTGTAAATATTCGAGTAGACCTCTTACACGAAGTGCCTTGTCGGAGGATTTACCATCATCACTGAGCCCTCGATAATATTCAAGTTTCCTCTGGATCTCGCCAATGACGGCATTGAAAATCGTCACGGATTCAGTAGGGTTTCTCAAAAACTCATTAATCTTACCTAATCTGGTATAATTCTTAATGTATGTGGTAAACGTAGTAATTGAATCCTGTTCGTTGTTGTTTATCAAATCCATCAAAACATCATCTAAAGTTCCTATAATGAGATCGGAGTTTTTCTTCTCCCTTCTTGTTGCAGAAGTGCCCATTACATTTTCATTACCGTTACTATTGCCGTTTGAGAGATCAAGTTGTAAATTACGACGAATCTGTGTACCATTTAGCAAAGCGTGACAACATGCCATCCTCAACTTGCTACTCCAGCTCCTCATGCCACTTTTGCTTCTCTCATAATCAAACCCTTCTCCTATGGGTTCACCTGTTTCATTGAGTCCAACCTGTGCTAAGAATCTATTGAAAAGATCTTGATAATTGTCATTCTCAATGGTGGAGAATGGTGACCTTAACATGATTCTGCTCTGTTTGGGTAAATTCACCTGTGTACCAACCATTTCCTTGGTATGCCTTAAGCAAATACGTTTGAATAATCTATCAAAAAAATAGCGTGGTAGTTCACTCCATTGTTGCACATTCAATAGATCGAGTGGATACATTCTCTGAGATTTGATGAGACATTGTAAATCGTTGAGGTCCTTTCTTATCAAAGTACCAGAGACGCACCACGTATGCACTCTTGGTATGATCCTTGCAAAATGTGCCACTCGAGAGATTGAGAGAGATGCAAGTTGTGCCTCATCCAACACCAATCTGTGAAATTGTAATAACATCAAAGGAGATGAGTAGTCGATTCTGTCATAACCGGCACTCTTCCTCTTTGGTCTGGATGTGGGGATAAAAGTGGCACGATCAACCTCTCTACCTAGTAAGTTATAAGAAGTGAGCACCACGTCATATGAGCTTAGCATACTGGCCACTGAAGTTGGAGTTATTGACTCATCCAATGCTTCTAGGTGGGCAATCCCCTGATATATGCAAACGTTCAGGTCTGGACAGGTATTCTTAATTTCATCATTCCATTGGTTGATGATAGTCTCTGGGCATAAGATGAGTGTGGTTTTACATTCTCTGATTTTCCGTGAGGGGTCCAAAGTGTCCTCTATCAGTTCCTCAGAGACAGATGAGCGTGGGTTTAACTTTATAAGAGAAGTAATCTCGAGAGTTTTTCCTAATCCCATCTCCTCACATAGAAACCCCTTTGCGGGATACTTTTCGTAGTTGATTGACTTTAGGAATTGCTTCACTGAAGTAGTTGTACAAAGGGCTCCATTGTAAGGATTGAACCAGTGCTCTTCTTCACTGTCATCATCTTTCGAGGAACCGTTGGTGAACTCTATTCGTCTCCAACCAGGAGTTATCGTGTCCAAAATGAGCGAGAGCTCGCCGCTATTGGGAGATTGAAGATAGAGGCAATTCTCCACAACAACCCGATCCTCATCATCATCGCTATATTCATATCCATTACCATTGATGATGGTATTGTTAGCTTTCAGCCGTTTTCCCTCTTGATTTAGCATCCATTTTAGCGAGTCTACCTGGAATGGCATCAATGTCTTATCAATCTGTGAGACTTTTAGAGGTTTCGACTCGGGGTCATTGAAATTCCTTGCCGTATTCTCCGTGATCATCGAATAGAAGGATGATACCGTGGGTGGGGCATAGAATTGGTTATTGGACCACTGATAATCTGTCAATTTGGGAGCTGTGATCAATTCCATCAACGCATTCAAATTCTTTAACGTGTCCACACCCAATTGTGGGTATATGCATCCCTCGATGTATATGGCATAGCAGAATTGGAATGAGAGTGACAATTTGGGCGGTTGTGAATGCATATCGAGTCTCAACACGATATCTCTCATATGGAACGGTACGGTATAAAACGCGTTTGAATGTGCGTTCTTGGACGATTTAAGGAAAGAGTGGATGATACTCACTAATGGGAAGTAGTGCTGTGAAAAGCAAAGTTTAAAGATCGGTTTGTTGGGAGTGTGTGTCTTGGTATTAACCTTACCATTACCCCTTGGCTTGGTATTAGTATTAGTATTAGTATTAGTATTGATCTTGATATTAGTTTTTACTTTAGCGTGCATGGTCATGTAATTCCCAGAAGCGACTGGTTTCATAGCTCTGAGCTCCACCGGCGCAGATAAGCGCAGTTCCGCACTAGAGCCCATCAAATCTTCAATACTCTGCAAATCAGTCTCATCTATTAGAGGAATGTCAACCACAGAGATGGTGGACTTGTGGTTGATTAGATTTATTAGATTCGGCATGATCTCCGCGTTGTCGTCATCGCAAGAAAAGGACACCGGACTCGCCAGTGCTGCGATATCCGCCGCTGCAACGGTGCCCGGCTCAATAGCATACTGCACGCCATGCGCCTGCTGTGCGTGCTGTGCCATGTACGTTGCTGTGTTGTGCTGTGCTGTGCGGTACGGTGCTGTGGCGTGCCGTTCTTGCTCTCGTATTGTCGTGCAGCCTCCGAGATTCATGTCTCACTGTGGAAAGTGGAAAGTCAAATTGGCGAAAGAGGGAGGCGCAGAGAGAAGAAGGGCGAATTGAGAAAGACGTGTACTAAGGAGAGCACAGAGCTGAGCTGAGCTGAGCTGAGCGACCACAGCAGCAGAGGCAGCAGGTGCGGTACAGCACAGTGCAACAGAGCACATAACAGCACAGCACAACACAATGCTGGAGGTATGTCAGGCAGGCGGTCCCGTAGAGCCAACAGAAGAAAGCAGGCACGGGCAGGACAGGGCAGGGTACAGCAGATTGTTCATGTGGAAGCTCAGCTGAGCACAACACACGGGCCAGATTACTAACAAACCAATCAATCAACCAACTTTACCTATTTCATTGCAGAATATTAGACATCTCATTAGACATGGCCGTCAGGCAGTTGAACAGAGCATATCAGGAACAACGACTCCCAATACGCCCGGTACCACTGCTCCTGAATCGCACAAACACAATTTTGAGAGACTCATACATCACAATAATCATAATCACAATAACACGCCTCTTAATACACCAATCAACACTCAACCACAACCAACCTCTACAGGAGTCACTACGGAGCATCACGAATACACACCACAGCCAGCCACGGCGAAGGGCACAGAGGCGCAAACTCACGTAAATGCACATGCACATGCACATGGTCATGGTCATGGCCATCACGCCGAGGAACTTGCACCTTTTGCAGAGAACATTGTCAAGCAAGAATCCAAGGATGAAGAGGCTAGACAGAATGTGAGTCGGAAATCCATTGAGAGGTACCAGATGGGTAAGAAGCTCGGCGAGGGTGCCTTCTCCATTGTGTACCAGGCATGGGACACGCAGTCGAGAGAGAAAGTGGCCATCAAAGTCATTAGGAAGTATCAATTGGATGCAAAGCAGAAAAATAGCGTCATGAAGGAGGTAAATATAATGAAACAACTCAACCACCCGAACGTTGTGCGCCTGATTGACTTTGTCGAGAATGAAAATTACTACTATATCATTCAAGAACTCGTCAGTGGAGGCGAAATTTTCAACGAGATTGTCAAATACACATATTTCAGTGAGGATTTGTCAAGGCACGTCATTGTGCAAGTTGCAGAGGCACTCTTGTACATGCACGAAACTGTCGGTGTTGTGCACAGAGATTTGAAACCAGAGAACATTTTCTTTAAGCCGGTAAAGTTCTTCAAGGAGGATTCAAGAGCTAGAGCAAAGAAACTACGTAAGTCCGACAATCCAAATAATAAGCTCGACGAGGGTAAATTCATAATGAACTATGGTGGTGGAGGCATTGGTCTGATCAAGCTCGGTGACTTTGGTCTCTCTAAGCAGATATTTCTCGACGATGCAATGAACCAGAACTCACTCAAGACACCGTGTGGTACCATTGGATATACGGCTCCTGAAATTGTCAGAGATATGCGCTACTCCAAGGAGGTGGACATGTGGGCTCTTGGTTGCGTTTTATATATATTACTCTGTGGCTTCCCACCATTTTTCAACGACTCCATTGAGGAGCTCACAAGGAGTGTTGCCCAGGGTGAGTTCAAATTCCTGTCACCTTGGTGGGACGAAATCTCACCCGGTGCTAAGCATTGTGTCTCTAAACTCTTGACGGTGAATCCAATGCAGAGATACACCGTTGCACAGTTTTTACAAGATCCATGGATCTTGGAGTTCTTGAACAGGTCGGAGAATTTACAGGCGCAAGCGCAGAAGACACAGCCTCATACACAAGGAACCTCAAGTGTACCAATGGCAGCGTCTGCCAACTCGTCTACATCCACGACAACGAGTTCAATGCCTGGCATCAAGCGGATTCCTTCTGGCATGCCTGGCCTAGTGCCTGCTTCATCCGGTTCTGGTTCTGGCGGTCTCGGACTTGGCTCCGGTGTCCCAGCACCACCAACTACCTTCACTTACTCACAATCCTTGTTGCACATCAAGAAGCCACGCGTATCTAAGACGCAAATGCAAACACAGGCTAAACGGAGAGCAAAGGAGCTCGCACAGGAACAAGCGCGTGCCTCCGCTGAAGCACTTGCGCAGGCTGAAGCCAAGTCTAAGTCCCAGACTACCAATACTGGTACTGAAATGGACCAGGAGATGGACTACGATGCCGATTCTGCATACGATACAGACTTGGATTCCAATCCCGACTCTGATTCCGATTACGAATCCGAATCCGACTCCGATTCAGCCATGGATACAGGCACTCAAGCAAGCACGAACACCAGCACGAACACCAGCGCCAGCGCAGGTGTTACGAATGAAGTTGCGGCAGACCTCTCTGGCCATGTGCCAATATATGACCACACTCTCGAGCCCGGTCCTTCCTCCGCCACACACCGAGAGGAGATCCCCAAGGCGGAGACGAAAAAGATCAAATCAAAGTCCAAGTCTAAGTCAAAATCGAGGAATGCGCGTGCTTTGGGTATGTTCACTCCTGAGGTAATGGCCATGCGAGACATGTTTGACATTTCCGTTGCTGCGCGGAGAATGCACGAAGAAGCGGCATTGACGCCAGGTTCGAATCCAACGACGGCTAAGACTTTCGCCTTTGCGAATGCCATTGTCGAAGAACAGGAGACTAGCGATGGCGTTGTTGAGGGAGATGAAGAAGTGGTGAATCCTGCACGTAGAGCTCAGACTCCATTCAGCTTGAATATGAACGGTGCGTCCATTCTCGCTCGTAGACAGAAGAAGAAGGTGACCGTGTAGGCTCACTATAGTATACAGTATAGTTTAATAAGTAATAAAGGAACTAAAGCACGCATATAATGCTCGGAGTCCAGAGTCGAGAGTTTACTATGGTAAAGTAGTAGAGTAGCATGAATTGGTATCATTAAATAGCTATTTTTAAGGTATAAGATATATGGGAGAAGGGTGGGATCTAAGTTGATCTAAATGGGTGGGAGGAAACGTTTTGAATAATGCTAGACGATCGGCAATGAGCGTATTGCATGTTTTAAAAGGAACAGTCAAGGGAATACTTTGCTTGTCTGTTTTCATCGAAAACACCCCAATGTGGTTCAACACTAGAACCAGAAGTTTCAGGCTTCCAAGCTTCATCGAATGCTTCAAAGACAAAAGTGTTAACACCCCAACCTCTCATTGCACAGACTGCATCCTTCCAGAAATTTGCTGCATTATCGACACTTGGTTCAGATGCACCAAAATTGGAACCTTCAGTAGGCCAACCAGTTTCACCGACCCAGAAATCGAAATCTGTTGAACCTTTAATAGATTGAACAGTTTGCAAAGCTTGCATGATATCATCAAAGAAGGAGAAAGTGGAATTTGCAGTTGTTTGTCCTTGCCAATAAGAGAAAGCATTTGCGTACATGACATCAGAAGCTTCAATGACTGGGTTTGCGGTACCATCAACTAATTTATTCCAAGAGTCGACTGTACCGACAGGGATATCTGCATAAGAATCACCATTCTTATCCTTAATACCTGCAAGGAGTTGCTTAATTTCAGAGACCATTGAAGCGAGAGCTTCACCAGTGAGATCACCTCTATATAAAGCTTCTGAACCAACGAGAACTGAGGAAATGGTAGATTTTGATAAATTTGGTAAGATTTGTTGTAAAGTGGATTTCTCTAAATCAAATTTATCAGATGGAGTTGGCCAAACACCCATTGTAAGTTGGAAATTTTCAGCTTCTAAAGCAGGGCCTAAGATTTCTAAAGTGTTACAATCAGAGACGGAATAAGTCTTGACGATATTGGTATATGGAGAGAGAGTCTTGAGGTCTGTCTCATAACCATCTTGAGTCTTACAGACACCAGAATTGTCCTTGACACCGAGGTTGAATCCGAGGGATGCGATGGCATGTGCAGGTGCTGCTGCAGCGAGGGTGAGAGCGAGCGCGGAGATGGTGGATGCAGAAAGCTTCATTGTGTTATGTATGCTGTGCTTGCTGCTGTGCTTGTTAGTGATATTGCAGCAGTTGTTGGGCAGAGAAGAAGATGGAGGTTAGCTGAGCACTATTGTTGTTACAGTTGTTGCCTCGACCACTGCAAACTGCAAACACTTGATTGAATTGGCCAATTTCGCAATTTCGCATTTTTGCTGTTTTCGTTTTCGTTTGTTTTGTTTTTCTGCCGCGGCGGCGACTGCTAAAAATAGAAGTGAACGGGGAAAATGGGCGGTGCACGGGTGCTGCTGCGCCACATTTGCCACATTAAGCGCCCTGCTGCGCCACAGCATGATTTTTGCCCTCTTTTAGATTCTCTCTACCCGTTATTTTTTCTTGCCCCGTCACTTGCCGCATCGGGAAGGAAAAGGGAAAAAATATTTCAACTACCTACCCACTACTACTACTACTACTACTACTACTACTACTACTATAGCTACCATTACTGAAGAGACAAGAACAAACAACAATGTCAGACACAGAGAAGAAGGAAACATCGACCAAGGAAATCGAAATCAGACTCGACGCTGACACGCCTCTCTCCAAGAAGGAACTCAGACGTATCAAGAAGGGTAAGACCACCCTCGAGGAACTCCAGCGTAAGAAGGCCAAGAAGCTCGCAAAGGCAGCAGCTGCTGCAGGTACAACCACAGGTACGAGTACCGAGAAGACTGCTACCGATGGTGTTACGGACGGTGCTGCATCTACTGGTACGGCCGACGGTGCTGCTCCCGCTGCCGTTGCTGCTGCTGCTGGTTCTAAGCGTTCAGACTTTGGCGTCTGGATCGGTAACCTCTCCTTCGACACAACTCGTGATGAACTCTCTAACTTTGTCACATCCAAGGCAGATCCACCAATCTCTAAGTCAGACATTGCTCGTATCAACCTACCAACTAGAGGAACGAAGAATAGAGGTTTCGCATACGTGGACTTTTTCACTGAACCTCACATGCATGCTGCCATTGCTCTATCTGAATCTGAACTCAATGGCCGTAAAGTACTAATCAAGAACTCCAAATCTTATGCGGGAAGACCTGCTACATCTACAGTATCACCAACGGCATCCATTAGTAAGAATCCACCTTCGAGAATTCTTTTCGTCGGTAACTTATCATTCGATACTACCTCTGAATTACTACAGGATCATTTCAAACACTGCGGTGAAATTGTGAAGATCAGAATGGCCACTTTCGAAGATACAGGTAAGTGTAAAGGTTTCGCCTTCATTGACTTCAAGGACGTGGAAGGACCTACCGCAGCTTTAAAGGACAAATCACTCAGGAAGATCATCGGTAGACCGCTTAGAATGGAATTCGGCGAGGACAGATCCCAGAGGAAGGTCATACCTAAGAGAGCTTTAGAAGATGCGGAATCATCATCTTCATCCTCGACATCGACATCTGCTCCAACTCAAGCTTCAACTTCTTCTTACGACGACCGTGCCAAGGGATTCCAGGCCAAGGGTGGAGCACAGCCATACAAGAGACAGCAGACGTATAAGCCAGAACGTATGAACTCTTCCATTGCCCTCGCCTCTGCACAGAGACAGAGTGCAGCTATCGTCAAGTCCACAGGTAAGAAGATTGCCTTTGACTAGTCTACTTACTACATGATCTGATCTTATCTTATCTTATCTACTCTAAATCAATTCAGTCTCTCTCTGTATAGTTTCGTTTACTAATCGTACCACATTTTGATCAACTCCTCAGACACGGCGGACGGCGTCAATACACCCAAGTCCGACACCAATGCAGTGATGTACTGGTGCGGCGTAAAGTCAATGTTTGCCGCTTCCCACAATCCAACGTTCTCATCCGTAGTGAATTCGAACCCATTGTCAGGCACGTCCGATGGTGATAATGGGAACATTCTCACAAACTTATGAGATTCAGATACCACATACACGGGCTTGTTTGCATTCTTCGCCAACACACCAATTTGATAACTACCCATATGGTTGATTATACCACCACTCTCACTGACACCTTCTGCACCCATGAACACCTTATCCACTTTATTAATGACAAACCCAACTTGTGAATCATGGATCAGACATACGGGGATACCCAACTGTTTCAAAGCAATTGCCATATCCTTACCCGTTTTACCACCATCGATACCATCATTACCGGAAGATTGTGGTCTAGCCTCAGTGACGAACACTCTAAATCTGACGAATTTGTTTTTACAATATGCCAAGAGAGATAAAACAACTCTCGAATAAGAGTGTACCAACACGGTATCATCATCCTTGATGAGTTCAAACCCAATCTTGGCAATCATATCTCTGCTTTCCTTAGCTCTTTGCACGAAAAGTTGACCATTCTCCACTAAATGTGTCCTGCATGATTCCCAATCTGAATACAAATGGGTATTTCTTAAAACGAATCTCATAAACAAATCACAACCAGCACTTAAAGAGACACTATTCTTCACACCAGCCTTAAGCTCCGTCGTCGCATCGGATAAGAGTCTAATGAGTTCAGATGATGTGGATGGTTGTTTCACCTTGAGTAACGTCACGAGAGATTCGATAGCCGCAACGGGCATCGTAAGTTCCGGATCTTCCTCGAGGAAGTTGAGGTACGTCTGTTTGATGTCAAAGTCGGCCATTCGTTGTCGTTTATGCTTGTAGTTAGCTGGTGCAAGGATACGCAAAAGAGTTTCACGTACCAAGAACCAAGAACCAAGAACATTCAGC
Organism: Pichia sp. P7020A; assembly: GCA_025531525.1. Taxonomy (NCBI): domain Eukaryota; kingdom Fungi; phylum Ascomycota; class Pichiomycetes; order Pichiales; family Pichiaceae; genus Pichia; species Pichia sp. P7020A. The sequence continues at coordinate 47,878 of JAMYHI010000083.1, read as the reverse complement.
TGTTCGTCAACTTTTGAGTGTTGAGTGTTGAGTGGTTCATGAATTTTTCACTATGGCGCTTACAACTTACAACTTACAACTTGCAACCACTACTAACTACAACCACTGTTATCATAATTAATACCAACAGTCAGCCCTACATCGCCACCACAATAGACAATGCGAGCGGCTCACACGACTCTACTGAGAAGGGCCAGTCTTCTAAGAAGAACCCCCACAGTCTCATATGTCCTTCGCTCAAGGGAGTTTCATACAACAGCGACGAGTAATGCATCTTCCACATCCAACTACGAGTCCGATCTCATCTTAAAGACGCCCATCTCTGCAATCCGTAACATCGGTATCATTGCACATATTGATGCGGGGAAGACTACAACTACGGAGCGACTCTTATACTATTCCGGACTCACTAAACGGATAGGTAACGTCGATGAGGGTGATACTATAACAGATTATATGACACAAGAGAAAGATCGTGGTATCACCATTCAAAGTGCTGCAGTTACATTACCTTGGCGAGGACATAAGATTAACGTCATTGATACACCAGGTCATGCAGATTTCACATTTGAAGTAACGAGATCTTTAAGAGTTTTAGATGGTGCAGTGACTATCCTCGATGCAGTTGCAGGTGTAGAGGCACAAACGGAGAAAGTTTGGAGACAGGCTAAAGAATTGAGAATCCCCATTATCGCATACGTTAATAAGATGGATAGAGATGGTGCAGGGTTTGGAAGAACTGTTAGAGAGATCTCCACTAGGTTAGCTACAAGGCCAGTACTCGTTAACGTACCATATTTCGTTAAAGATGCAAGTCAGGCAATGGTGTTCACGGGAGTACTAGACGTGGTGGAGAAGAAATTACTTCTTTGGGATAAAGAATCAGCAACGGATGGTAAGGCCGTGTCCGTGATTGAAGTCAAGGACATGGATGTCCCCGTGCTTGCGGAATTGCAACGTTGTAGAGAGGCCATGGTGGAGACTCTCGGTGAACTCGATGAGAGCGTCGTCGATGAATTCTTCCAAACTGAGGATTATCTGGAAGTATCTTCACAAACTCTAGGCAGAGCTATCAGAGAGCAAACAATTGCAGGTACCATCACTCCCGTGCTATGCGGGTCCAGTTTCCGCAATATGGGAGTACAACCTCTAATGGACGCCATAGTGGAATACCTCCCTTCTCCAATTGATGTGGCTGCTCCTAAAGTGACTGGAATCGTAAAGGGGAAGTCTACAGAAGTGACAACTACCGTGGATGCACAACTTGGAAGCGTTGTTAATAAAAACAAACAGTTGACGACTGCATTGGCATTCAAAGTCATCTCACATCCGAACAGGGGACTCATGGTATTTGTGCGAGTATACAGTGGTCGTTTGCAACCTAACTGTACGGTATTCAATACACGTACTGGTGAGAAGCTCAAGTTGGGTAAATTGCTCATTATGAATGGAGATACACCACTGGAGGTGAAATCACTAGGTGCTGGAAATATTGGTGTCGTGACGGGATCTGATGCAGAAGAAATCTTCACGGGAGATACGCTCGTGGCACACTCAGTTACGAAGAATGTCAGTCAATTATCGAAATTGGAATCAAGCTTGCAATTGTTACCTATTAAAGTGCCACCACCGGTGTTCTCCGTGTCCATTGAACCTACAACTGTGGCGGACAAAAGGAAACTCGATGCATCATTGGCCATCTTACTTAGAGAGGATCCATCCTTACACATGTCCTTTGATGAAGAGTCTGGACAGACAATACTCAGCGGTATGGGTGAGTTACACTTGGAGATCACCAAAGATCGACTCGTTACTGATATGAAAGTGCGTGCCGATGTCGGACCCGTAAGAGTCACATACAAGGAGACTATCACCAAAGATGTGGCACCCGTGACCAAGACCGAAACTGAGACACTGGGAGAAGATGATGAGGATACTCCACAGTTTGGAGTTACCTTGTCCATCACGTCATTTGAGGGAGATCTGGATATCACTACGCTGGATGGCGATGTGCACGTTTTGGACATGAATACCGCAGTATGTTTCCAACCGGGTTCTGCACCAACTGTAGTTGAACGAGATTTACACAATGGTATTTGGAATTTACCAATCTCTTACGAGAAACTCTTACAGTCATTACTTGCCGGTGTGACGGGATCTTTGCAAATGGGTGGAAGACTTGCAAGATTACCATTACAGAATGTTATAGTCAATGTACATAGTTGGACGATCCCCGATGTGGCAGCTATGCAAAGACATGCATCTGCGGCGGCATTGATTAAAGTGGTTAGAATGGCCATTAATGAAGGATTGGATGCATTGGATGAGACATCATTCACCATTTTAGAACCTGTGATGACTGTACGCACGTACGTTGCCGATGGTGACGTTGGTGCTATATCACAAGATCTCATGTCAGGTAGACATGCACATATATTATCTGTTGAACATCAACAAGAGAGTGGAGAAGAGATTGGTGGGGTTTCTGGTGAAGTTTACGTTCCACACGATCCTACGATGCAGTATATACAAAGCGATGATGTTGGTAGCGCTTCCGGTATGGTGGTGATCAGCGAGGCACCATTGAGAGAGATGGTTGGGTATTTGACACGATTAAGGTCAATGACTAAGGGTAGAGGCGTGTACGATATGGAGTTTAAGGGAATGGAGCGTGCCACTGCAGACCGCGTGCGCGTCATTCTCGAAGAGTAAAGAGTAAGGAGTCAGGAGTCAGGAGGTATAAATCTGTACATAATTAGAACTTAAAACTTCTTCTTCTTTTCATCGATGGATAGCTCGCCGGCACCTGTATTCACAATGAGCAAAAGACCACCGACAATGCTCAAGGTTTGGAAGAATTCATAACGGAGGTAATCTCTACGTGTGTCCTTATATGCGTAAGTCCAATAATGGTTAGTGAGACAATTGTGGACGGTTAATAGTAGAGTGAGGATGGATGCTGCGAATTTAGTCTTGTAACCAATGGCAATGGATACACATGCAAAGAATCCGACCAAGATGAGGATAGAGTTTGCAAATGACCATTTAATGGTCATTGTGAAAGTTGTGAAAAGAACGAGTAACATCATTCTTCCGGCTAAGAGGAAATATTTTTTATTAGCATCCTTAGTTTCGAGCATTGGTAAACCTGGCATTGATAGAGCTCTCTTGTCAATTATCAGAGAATCTGATAATGCCAAGAGGAGACCACCAATGACACTGACGTTTCTTAAGAAGAAAGAAGCATCGAAGAAGAGACCATACATGATACCTTGCAACAGGACAATTGCCGTCAAAGTGCCCGTTGCTGGTAGTGGTTGACGTCTGAGAATGACTAGTAGAGATCCTGAAACCATACCTAAGACATTGAGAAGGAGGAATAATTTTACAATCCATTCATAGAGATGACGGAATGTAGCTAAATAATAGACTTGTTCCTTCCATTGAGAGCAAATTCTTAAAGAATCTTCCAAGAAAGTTGCAACAATGAAGAAACGACCTATTGAGGGCACATAAGGTTTAGCCCAAGATAGATTTGCATCGAGTAATGCATCTGCTTTATCTGATGCTGCTTCAAAACGCTTAACGTAGTAGTTGTCTGAAGGGATGAGTGAATTGATGGTGTCCAATGGAGAGCTCATGTTCAATGGGAAGGATGAGGAACGTTTGATGGAATGAGGAACGTCGTGATTCTGCATTGGCGTGTAAGTTGGTTGGAATGGGTTAACTGGAGCATTGGGGTTGCCATTGGCATTGCCGCCATTGTTGTGGCCCTTTGCGTATGGATTCTCGCGTCCTCTGTATGACATGCTGTGATTGTGCTGTGGTGTCCCTTACCTACTGTATGGAACCTTACTGTACCTTACTCCCCATACTTTATGATGGGTCTGATGTCTGATCTGTCTGCCAGCTGTCCATTTTTCTGGGAGGGAATCGGGAAGTGAAACAGGTGGCGCAGCACCCAAAGCAGGGGGTGGCGCAGCACCTGAAAACCGACGCGTCGATAGTCTGCTCCCGCAGGCGCCACCTGCGCCACCTGCGCCCCCTTTCCCTCCGCGTATAAGCTAGTGAAGAAAGTTTGTTCATAAGGTACGATTGTCTGTAGCTCGTTAAAATCGTCTGAGCCGATCAATTACACCCGCTGGTAATCCCCGAGAACGGGTAAGGTATAGTCTTGACAAACTGCACCCCCAGCTATAGCTTCTCAACTTACTTTGACAGCTAGAGATATAAGCGGTATAATCGATGTAGCCCATTGATGCGTTTTTCCATATATACCACGCCACAGGTAGCTGTAAATATATGTTGGTCTCGGTAATAAGGTAAGCCCGAATCTTTATATATAGATCGCTATGATTTGCATAGCATGCAGCATGCACATGCAGACTAGCTTGATCTATAACCAATAGAGGATCTAGTTTACAGCTATATAGCTAGAATTAGAGATATTGGATATAGGCTAGCTATAGAAGCTAGTTAAGCTTTTTAAGGGGTGTATTTTTTTGACAAGCTAGTAAGCTAGTGTTAAAGACCTTGAAAGGCCAGTCGTTTACAGAGCTCTCTACGCGAGTCTCTCTCAAAACCCCAATCTGCAGTACGTTATGCACGAGATCCAGCGTGTATAGCTAGCTGACCATCGAGTCGGCGCCAACCGCTGTAAATTAGATTGAATCCAGCTAAAGCGAGCTAAAGAACAGGCACAAGCTAAAGCCTAAAGACACTAGGTTTATGGAATCGTTCTCCATATAGTACGAATTCTTTCGCCTTCGGTCTTCGGCTTTCGGCTTTCTGCTTCCCACATGCATACAGCTGTATGCATATGATTGCTGGCCGATTGCCGGACCCCGGCCTCATATAGCTTAGTACAAGCGCCCAATTCGTCGCCAATTGACGGCCCGGTGAAGCGCCGAGCTGGGCCGCCTTAATAAGAATTAAGCGGTACCTATTCTCCGCCGTCCGCCTCGGTCGCTGCGGAGCCCTATAATTGGCAATATTGGCGGTGGTGCGTCGAACAATATCTGTCGACTTAACTAGATCGATGCTATATACGCCCACTCAAGCGGCTGTTACGCCGCGGTAAGCAAGCTCAACTTATACGCTTATAGCTCGTTGCGGATGCCAAGCCTTGGCGTGCAGGCGGCCACCAACAAACGAAGGAACGATCGATCGATCGCGATATAGTTAAAGATCTAAATAGCTTATTGAGATCTATAGCAAAGAAACTAGAAAAGCGGATCAACTACAATATGCTGTGATGGTCGGATTACGACGTACCATGAACTGTCGGTACGGTGAAAAGCCCTGCAGCTTATATGAAGTTAATCGAAAGCCGAGTTGTTCCTGCCTTATATTTCGAATTGTAATAATAACAAGAGCTTATTATCAGTACCGTCAGCCGATCTGACATGCATGCAAACGCGCGTATTGAACTACTCAACAACGTTTAGGCCAACAGCTCCGGTATAGTACACCGACTATATGCTTAGTGGCGGCCATTTCTTTAGTTAAGTCTTCCTTGTCGGGAATCGGGACTTCCGATCTTTTAAAGTCACATATAGAGAGCATAGAGCCCACCCACGCGTGAGGGAAGTAAGCCAGACTTTGATCGAGGGCCTTTACCACAAATCCCAAAACCGGTGCCGAGGTACGCAGCCTATACCTCCCACTCATCTCATTCCACTTCCTATATGTACCCTACAACCATCGGTTAATAATATTCACTACCCAATATAAACAGTAGGTATAACCAACGAACGTTAAAACATACCGCATAAGCTGCGCAAAAGAAACATTAAAATAGTTCTCAGCTACCACCAATACACATTGGCACTACCACTAACACATCATCACCACCATATTACAACAATATCGCATGCAGGCGGACCAAAACAACTTAACCACCACCACCACCACTACCACCACCACAACCATCACGAACAACATCTACAAGAGACGCAGCCGTCGTGGCACTAAGCGCTCCAAAACGGGCTGCCTTACATGTAGATCTCGCAAAAAGAAGTGCGACGAGATTCGTCCAGTTTGCAAACAATGCTCCCGGCTTAGTCTATCCTGCCAATGGATGGATTCCGATCAACAACTACAACAGCAAATACAAGAGCAACTAGAATCACAACGACAACACCCACAGCCGCAGCCGCGGCCACAACAACAGGAACAATCATTTCTGACGAAGCAACTGCAAAACAAGAAATATCCTCCACCACTAGCTATTACTACCACATCGCCAGTCCTATCATCACAGACTCTCTCCAGATACCACAGCAACGTCCCACCAAATTATGTACAACAGCCATTATCCATCCCATTACCCCTACCCTGGCAAATGCCATTCCAACAACAGACACTGAATTCACACCAGTCTCGATACGTTAACGGCTATCAATATCGACACCAATACCCCTTCACACAGCAATCCATGCCCTTCTCACGACCACTACCACTACCATTACCACAACCACAACCACAACCACGACTACCACCAATACCAATGTCTTATTCTGCACCTGAATCACCTTCCATGCCAACACTCCCGCAACGTACGCTCCCACGGCACTCATCACACTCTCATACTCATACTCATTCTCATTCTCATTCTCAATCACAATCTCCACCATTACCACAGTCACCATCAACATCCCGACTACAGCCACCATCACGGTCACCATCACCATCACAATCTCCATCACAATCTCCATCACAATTACAGTCACTATCTCCATCATTATCACAATCGCTATCACAATGTCCACAGCCGCTTTCCCCGCATTTGCAAGCTTTATTGCAATCACATTTGCTCACTTACGTGGATGGTATAGGTTATGTTCGAGTATTGCGTGGGAAAGTTGCATACCGTAGGGAAGAACAAAATGTACCGTCAGAAGGAGAGGAAGAAGAGGGGACAGATCCAAAAGAGTGACAGACAACGTGAAAGAATACCTATTAAAACTTGGCCTGCTCGCAGCGTAGAGCTGTAGAACAAACGTCATTTGCTTTCAATAACGGTTTTCAGGTTGAACGCCTCACGTTATTTACTTTTTGCCAATGCTACCAAAGGAGGATGTACATATCCTCATTTAGAAAAGCCCACATTTGATGGGTTGTTTTAAAACATCAAGACGGTTGTCTAGGCATGTTCCCTCTAATCCAGCTTAACCAAGCTGTGTCTTCGGTGATAATTTCATCCACTTAAATCAGAGTGTGTATGTTCACATTGACCGGCTACTTAACCTAGTCTGCTTTTTCACAGTCTTCAAGAGTTAGACACACTCATTCCTGGACTCGATCCAATTGTCAAGACGTTAACGCATTGGCTATGTATGGGGCCTTAGAATTGAATGGCCTTGGAGAGTTGAAAGTTTGTGATGCATGATCCTCGAATACCTCTATTGAGTTTACTACCAGAAAATCGATGCTACGCTTACACTGTTTGAAGGGGAGTACACAAAGCAGAATTATGCGACGCAAGCAGACTACCGATGACAGGACGACCATCCCTGCATAGCAGTACCCGTATCACGTTGAAATTGGAAGGGAGTGAGCATCAATCCAAGTTGGAGCTTGCTAAGCAGAAGTCCTACCTTCAAATGAGTACCCACAGGAGAAACATCTGACAACTTCAGTCTCAAATTACACAGAAAATGCAAGCTACGTTTTTCTTCAGCGAGGACCAGTTACATGATAGATGGCCAGCGTGACCAATATTAAGGACATTGTTGGCAAGAATTACTGACCATTGTCCGTGGACTACAGTGGAAGGATAATCTATTCATGCGGTAGTTTCACTCATGACACCAATGAAAATTTGATTATTATACTAGGAGTATAGACTTAGAAGAAGAAGGCTTCAAAATTAGTTCCTATGGGAGCAGTATTTGTCATTGAGGGAATATATGCGTGTCTTTGTCAGCGATGCCGCGTTCTGAATCAAAGGTTGCTAGATCGGTACCTTATTTACATGCAATATTCTCAAACTGAGAGACATTGTCAACCATAAATTCAATCCAGGTTGTCACCAATTCTAATGGTTAACATACTAAAACCTGACATTGACAAGAGAGAATGGATATATCTTGCACATGCTCTGACAATCTCTGCATATGTGTGGTCTCTCTTACCTCCTGTATTGGATTGCTCATGTTTGCTTCAAAAGGCACTCTCTTACTAGCTCCCAGCTGCCTCCCAGATGGTAACGATTCATTTATCCACTTTTCCATGAACCAGCATCAGCATAGCAGAAACTAACAACCGCAATCCCAATGGCTCAATTTTGGAAGCACATGTTCCATTGATAAGTGTATTGAAAGGGAGCCAGTAAGACACTGTTCCACCTTTCCACCATGAACAGCCTTTTACTAATACTGGAAAATGCGCAGAACTAGAGGCCGGAAATTTTGATCATATTGACAGCGTTTATCCAACTGAACATCTCATCATCTTCACTGGTGAAAGAACATACACTTGGAATCCCCCGTTAAGCAACTCAAGAGAGAAAATTATAGACTCTGAGCTGCTGTTTCACATTCACAATCCCATTCCCATTCACATTGCTGCGTGTGCACGCCAAATCAACGCATCACGCATGCTCTGAATTATGTACTGCATCTTGTATAATAGCTAATACCCCCTTACCACTGCCAGTGCTACCGTTGCCACGGATCGCAACTCCCAAGTCCCAGTTACAGCGCAAAGCAATTCGAATTACCCGATTAGGAAGGTGCGATGCCCGCCGCATCAGCCAAATCATAGTACTCAGATCTGAGAGGGGCACCCCCGGCCAGCTTGATGCTCAGCCACGGCGACGGCGACGGCAATGTCGACAGCAGAAGTGTTAGCAGCAGCAACGGCAACAGCAACACCATCAGTAGCCATAGCAGAAATGTCCACGGCATCGCTGCCCTTCCCGCTCGCAGCGCCCCGCAAGCGCTCTGCGTCCAAGACGCAGCAGAACTTCCACCCGATCAACAACACAGACCCTTCAGAATTGGCAACACCGAGTGCCAATGCCAACAACGGCAATGGCAATGGCAACAACAACAACAACAGCAATATCAGCGACGGCTCTGGCGTGTCTCTCAACGGTAGTCTCTCCACACAGATGAAGAAGAGTAACAGTGGTAACAGCAATGGTAGTAGCAGTGGCGAACCAGTAACGTCTAAGCTCTCCCTCGTGACGGACCTCAACCTGGATGCCAACGGCTTTCTCACTGGAAATCATGACATAGGAGTAATTAACAATGGCTCTGGCAATATCATAGCTGATGCAGACGCAAGTGTTGAAATAAGTTCGCAAATCACCCCAATCCTTACAAAAAGACCTGCCCCACCCGTATCTCATCCGTCGGTCTCTTCATCGTCGTCGTCCTCATCCTCCGCTACACAGCCGGCGAAGCCAATACTTCTACGCAAACCACTCCCTAAGGATATCACGCTGCAGACTAATAATTACCCAACACCACCACCCGTGTCGATGTCCATCAGCGATAGTAGCAGCAATAGCAAATCGTTGCCATCGACGACAATTTCGACGGTGCCGCACATCGTAACCAATGGACCATCACCACTACCACCATCACAGCCACAGCCACAACACAAGACTAGACAGAAACCAACGAAACCGGCATTGAACTCATCCACCTCTCACTCCAACTCCAGCAGTAACTCCACAGCTTCCATTCCAAGCTTGCGCAAACACATCCACGTCGTGCGCCTAATATCTCCAGAGCAACCAGAAGAGTGTTTGAAGATATTGAATGTCCCCCTATATCCGGACACTTTAAAAATAGGGCGTCAGAATACTCCAAAGACTAGCAATAAGATTACTGATGGGTTTTTCGATTCAAGAGTCTTGAGTCGAAACCATGCCGAATTGTTCATCAAGGACACCCAACTGTACATTAGAGATCTTAAATCTTCGAATGGTACCTTCATTAACGATGCTAAGCTGGAGCCTTACAAGGATTACAAATTGTCCCTTGGGGATAAAATAGACCTCGGTACGACTTTAGAGAGTCAAATGGCACACAAGAAGATCACTTGTATAGTTAAGGATTTTGACTTTCTCACTTTGAAAGAATTTGAGAATCAAGTGGAGGATATCAACAATAAGGACGATCTTATATCCAAGAAGATGGAATTATTCAACTCCACTTTTGATGCCATGTTGTTTGGTGAGATTGTCGATGATATTATTCTAGATATTGACGAAGTGAATGTCAATGATAGAGACAGTCATGGAGCTGATCGCGATGAGTTATTTGATTTGATCAACTATGAAGAAGATGAGGAGAATGAAGATGAAACATCTCGTAAAAGCAAAAGCAAAAGCAACCGCAAAAGCAGCCGTAAGTTTCAGTTTGTACAGGGACTTGATATAAGGCCTGCATCTACACCTCAAGAGATAGTGAAGAAATTAATAGTTGCCGTCAATAACGAATATCTCCAGCAGCAACGACTCAAGGAATTGAATACTTTCGTCACTAATTACAACCATGCTGTGAAGGGATCCGTGAACCCATCTGCGTTCAGACTTTACGATAAGCTACTACGAAAGGGAGCTCTTGACACCAGCAGGGATAATCTAATCAAGACTGGAACTAAAAGTGTAGAAGGAGAGAAAGAGAAAGAGAGATTGAAGGAAAATGAGAAGGAAAAAGTTTTGACCAAGAAAAGAGAGATGGAACGCCAGGCAAAGTACGCACGCATGGAAGAGCAATTGAAGAACTCGTTGAACGAGCTAGACGTTGTTCGAGGACATCTTTCGACTGCGAAGACGAGAGAGCTGCAAGCAAGTCAATTACAAGATGAAAACGCCACACTCAAAGACCTTGTTGAGAAATACAGGCGTGAGATTGGCACCTTGCAGTTAGAAAAGAAGCAGCTAGAGGAGGAGAAGCAATTACAAATGGAGAAGGAGAAGGAAAAGGAGAAGGTGAAAGAGAGGGAAGCTCTCGCTGCTGCCGCTGCCGCCACTGCTACCTCGGACGGTAACTGGAAGAAATCTGCTCCTTTGGACTCGCTTCTGTGCGAGCTATCGGCGCACGCTGTGCGGTATGGCGGGCTGGTGGCGCTTGCTGCGGCGGTGCTGTATGTGGCCGGTCCCGGCGTGCGGGCGTACATCCCCATATAGTCATTGGGTATCCATATTCTATCTTATCCTAACACCTATATCCTATATCCTATATCCTATATCCTATATCGTAGCTTAGAACGCACTATTTAAGATCTAAAAATGAGAGATTGAGAATCTAATTTAAGATGATCAATTTATAATAACAGGTGCTGCAATCAAAGATTGTGAATTCGTCAAGAGCTGACCTGCAGCAGAGCAGATTATTGCCAGCATGCACGACTCGAGCAATAAGAAACGGTCTCTTCAGGACAATGGTGACGATGTGGGCATTACCAGCACCGTTAAGGTGAAGAGAACACGGAGGAGACACAAAAACTCTAAATTAGGCTGCACGAGCTGCAAAAAACGACAGATCAAATGCGATGAGGCGTTACCTGCTTGCATGAACTGTCGTAAGAGGAATGATGTGTGTTCGTTCATGTTCTTATCGTATATTGAGTTTCAGAAGTTGATATTGGCCAAAATTGAAAATGGAGACGATGGAAATGGGAGAGATTTGTCCATAGGAGCAGAAGCACGTGGTGATATCGATGAAGATAGTGGTGATAACGATACAGATACCGATGATAGGGCAAAATTTCTTACTGAATTGGGCAATAAGAGACCCGGGGTCGGAATTGGTAGGTCACAAGAGATGGATAACTCCATGTCTTCGAGGACATCTACCGAAGATGTACACAGGGAAGCTATCAGTGCCAATATGATTCAGAGCTATACGAATGATGTTCTTGCGAGCCATGTAAACAGATTCGCACATGATGACATGAGTAGTATCACTACGGATAGTCCAAATGGTCTTGTCATGGAATCACTACCCGATCAACCCTATGTGAAGTACGTTGTGCAGGAGTCTACTGGCGATAGAGACAACTTTTTACAGACCCCAGACCGGCTATTTGATTCCCTCGTTGACACCAATATGGATAGGAGCTTTGCATTAACTCCAAGGTTGGAGAGCTTACTTGAATTTGATTCCAATCCTCTCAATGATGCCGATGATGAAAACGTAGAGGAGGGAGGGAAAGAAATCCATGATCAGATTGACGAAGCTGCTGCTGATAAGCCAGGTGAACACGAATACGATGCTCTCCGCTCGGACGACGAAGAGAGCCTCTTTGATATCTCTAAATATAAGCACAAGTTATCCAAGGAGAATGATTACATGCTGAAGTTCCCAGGCTTCTATTCAGACTCTGCAACAGCTTCCCATCCTCAAGTGACTTATAACCAAGATCATGATCATGATCAAGATCAAAACCAAAACCAAAACCGAGACCGCCATAATGCAGGTCATATGTTTCCATTTACTACTGGATCCCCACAATTACCTTACATTGACAGTGATGGTCCTCTACCGGGTGCTCGATGCGCCGACAAGACTTTCAAGTTAATACATGAACTTCCCATGAATATTGTGCCCATTGTCGAGAAAACCATTGACTTGGTGGCTCATTTTGAGAGTAATACATTGAGGGAATTTTTCATGAAATATGGACCTTGCGATGTTGACGACCTTTTGGTAGTCGGATTCAGAATGTACTTCCCACTCCTGACATTATTCAGTAAACTCATTCGGAAATCATTGCTTCTATTCGTCACAGATGCAGTGAAAAATACACTATGCACTCAAAAACCAATTCTCAGCGGTCTCTCGGATGAAATGAGAGTGAGGATCTGTGGTGTCTGTGAGAGATATTCAGTGAACCAGTTGTCTGAATTGACATTGCTCATAAACCATCAGTATATCACAAGGTTCCCTACATTTGCAAGAGCACAGCGTGAGATGTTGCTATGTGCATTTATCACGCTCGCGTCCTCTACAATATACCATTACAACTCTGGATACAGGCAAGTGATAAGTGTCCGTCAAAGTAAACAATGTACGAAGTTTATTGGAACTTTTGCCGCTGGAATCTTCTCCCTAATGATCAGTGAAAGTGAACGAGAGAAGAGTGATCGTGGCATGATTATACAAGGTTACATCAAGTTTATCCTACTCGAAGAGAAATATATCATAGTACCAAACAAAAGTCCTCACCTAATAATTGAGCTCTACGATCTTCTCAAATCACTTAACCTTGATAAGGAGAAAGACTATAACCTCCGTCCTTGGGCAAGTTCATACATGAACTTGTGCATTTTCCTAGACAAGCATATTCAATTTCTTGTGGTGTTCAAGGATAGGAGTCTGATAGGGTTTGATCATGGGTACGTAATCAGAATGATTAATGAGTGGTACCAGTTATTCCCCAACGATCTAGTCAATTTGACGAGGTTGAGGCCTCAACTGGATATTGATAACTTGAAAGTCAGAACTGATGATGATTTTGAGATTAAGATTGTAATCGAACTCACATACGTGGCCCTTAAACAATGTCTTCAGGCTTGCATTCCTGGCGTTCGATCCCTTGTCAGAAATTCATTTGTTGGGACGGAGTCATTAGGTTATGATAAAATACCACATTTGATGAAATCCCTTAAACTTTTGAGAAAGAGAGATTACAAGGTGTATGCAATACACGCCATTCGAACATTTGCCTTTTTGAGAGCTCGTAATGAAAAGTTGAAGATGATGCTAGCTCCACTAGAAATCACTCCGTTCAAGAGTGGTGAGAAACTCTCCCTTTCACAACGTTGTGAACAGCTCCTCAACGACTGGAAATATGGGAACATTTTCAAAGAGACAAAGAAAGACTCGCTTACTATTAGAGGAGGTAACTACATTACAGCGGATAACTTTCCTACCTACAATCTGAACCGTGAACTCGCTAACATGGATCCAGCAATTGGTGAAGCCATCAAGTTCAAATCAGTAGCTGAAATGATTAAAGACTTTGAGTTCACGAACACAGGTTTCTTCAGTAAAGATTATGACTCTAAAAATGATCCACCACTAGATGCACTTTACAAAGCTGCTGAGGAGCATGGTTTTGTCTTTGCGGATACCGAAGACAATTGCGGCCCTGATGTGCTGAGAAATTCTTGGAATATTGAGAACTTTATCAAGCTCGGAGAGTGAAGGAATGAATCATCGCTCACCCAATTGAATGCCCAAGTTAACTTCTCTAATCTGTCCTTCCTTAATGTAGTGCCAAAATATCCAAGATTTCGCTATGATCTTGAGGAATGGTGTCGAAAGTATGCTTCTCCACTCTCAATGCCCAATCTTCCTTACCAGGCTCATTAATCATGTAATTATTCATTCTAGAAGTAATCGATCTCTCAAGAAGTTCGCCTAATGTTGTCACGTCTAACGATCGATCCATTCCATCACCAAATTCGTTGTATATGCTGGTTTGATGATATCCGTTCAGTCCACACATGACAAACTCGGGATTATTTAAGTATTTCAATTCCGGGTTGAGGTTTATACTGACCCCGTGAGATGTGACATTTCTTCTCAAGTTCAGACCAATACTGGATATCTTCTCAACATCATTCGGAGTATCAGAAATGGCACAGCCATGGTTCTTATTCACCCAGACTCCAGTATTCGTAGTGGTACATGCATCGTCGACTCCAGCACTACGAACAGTTTCTAAGCTGACTTGTTCGACAAAGTTCACAAAACATTTGGATGTGAGATTTCTCCATAACTTCAAATCCCATACAAAATATCCCACTAGTTGGCCAGGACCGTGGTATGTTACTTGTCCACCACGATCAGTTTGTACATATGGGACACCGATTTTGGTCATTATATTCCCGTTTGTAGTGTCTGTTTCCATCATTGGGATTTTCGTAGCCTTATTTGATTTGCGCTCCCGCTTACCACCGGTGTACACCGATTGCATTTCAAAAGTCAATAAAGCTGGGTAGAAAGGTGCTATCATTCTCGAGTTGTTGTTCTCCACCTTATACTGCAAGTGCTTGTTGACAATATCATCTTGTAGTCGTCCGGCAACATTGTATGGCGTCAGCCCTCGGAAATGTAGATGCTTCAATGTAGTTGCTTGATTTGAATGTTCTGGGTTGGGTGGGAATCGGGCACTGCATGAAGCCGATGCCGATCCTGTTGTATTCTGGAGCTTGGAAACAGTCGAAAACAATCGCATATGTCTCTGCATCATCCTTCCAGTAAGGTGCTTGCAAAGTGAGGGAGTGCAAGCGGGGAAATTAGAGTAAAAAAAAGGTTCAATAGATCAAGTGAAAAAGAACGAAAGTAGGAAGGAAAGAAGAAAGAAAGAGAAGAACGCGTTCTTGAATCTCAAATTTATGTTGATCTTGTTACTTGTTACTTGTTACCGTTTCTGTCAATTGACGGTTCACCTCTCACCCATTTTGTGTGCGGGGTGGCCTACGACGGAACGCTGCTGTGTCCATACTATGCGAGTGCTATGCGTTGCAGAGAAGAACAGCGTTTCCAAAGGTGTGACAGCAGTGTTGTCAAGAGGTGATTTTGAAACAAGAGATAGTAAATACAAATATGTCAAAAACTACACGTTTCGATGTACCCTTCCACAATGGGGGGAATGTGATATTACGATGACCGCAGTTGCCGGCCACATCAGTGAGAAGGATGTACCGAGTGAATATGGATGGAACAATAGCCGCCCAGAAGATCTATTCTCCTGTCCTCTCGTGGACAAGTTGAGTGCTGATGGCAAAAAGATTGCAGATAACATCAAAGATCTTGCTAGTAAGGCGGACAAGTTGATGATTTGGACCGATTGTGATCGTGAAGGTGAATATATTGGATGGGAAATTGTGCAGCAGGCTAATAAGGGGAATAGTGCATTCGATGTCGATACCGCTTATAGAGCTAAGTTCTCCCATCTTGAATCCTCGCATGTATATAGGGCAGCATGCAATCCTGAGCATTTGGATAAAAAGGCAATTGAAGCGGTGCAGACACGGATAGAGCTGGATTTGAGAATTGGGTATGCCTTTACCAGATCATTGACAGATTCTTTCAAGCCAATATTGAAGAGGAATATCTCCGATGCTGGGGGTAATAATAATAAAAAGAAGGATAACACAATGGTCAGTTATGGTAATTGTCAATTCCCAACCCTTGGATTTGTTGTAGACAGGTTTAAGAGGATCAAATATTTCAAATCAGAGGCATTTTGGTACTTAACTCTAACATTGAAGAAAGGGTTCACATTCAGCTGGGAGCGAGGGAGGTTGTTCGACAGACTTCTAATGACGTGCATATATCAAAACTGTATTTTGGCGAAGAAGAATACAGCTGTTGTGAAGGAAGTGGAGACAAAGACGACGAAGAACTACGCTCCATACCCTCTCACTACAGTTGAGCTACAGAAAGATTGCTCTAGGTATTTCAAGCTCAGTGCTAAAGAAGCCTTAGCTGCAGCAGAATCATTGTACACGAAAGGTTTAGTCTCTTATCCGCGTACAGAAACAGACAGTTTCCCCCGAGGCATGGATTTTGCCAAATACATCAAGATACAAGAACCTTCAAGTGTATGGGGGTCATATGCTGCTGGATTATTAAACAGTGGACCGGAGTGCAAATTTAGAATTCCACGTGCTGGGAGTCATGACGATGAAGCGCATCCTCCCATTCACCCAGTGGGATACTCTGATATGAGCGGAATGAATGCCAAGGAGAAGCAAGTCTATGAGTATATTGTGAGGCGGTTTCTTGCTTGTTGCTCACTTGATGCTACTGGTTCATTGTCTACTCTGAAGCTTCAATGGCATACAGAAAACTTCTCTGCTAATGGACTTGTCGTACATCAGAGAAACTATTTGGAGATATACAAGTATTGGAAGTGGGAGAGTTCAGGGAAGACTTTACCTGATCTTTCTGTTGGTGAGGAAGTCAAATTTACTAGTGTACTGCTTAATTCGGGAAAGACGTCACCTCCAAGTCCACTCACGGAAACTGAACTCATTGCTCTCATGGATAGAAATGGTATTGGCACAGATGCAACAATTGCAGAACATATCGAAAAGATTCTTGCGAGAGAATATATAACCAAGAGCAAGCAGGGTTCGGGGAAATCTGCCCAAACGGTGCTACAACCAACCGTTCTAGGTTATGGACTAGCAGATGGTTTCAGTAGGCTCGGACTTGAAGATATTTCACTCACAAAGCCATTCATGCGCAAAGACATGGAGGAGAATCTGAAGGAGATCTGCGACGGACGCAGAAGCAAACGAGAGGTGGTTGGTGAAACGCTCCGAATATACAAGGACGTGTTCCATGTCACCAACAGCAAGATGGGGGTGCTCATCAAGGCGTATGAGGATGCGCTACGCCATACCCAGCAGACATAGACACAAGAGCTTGAGACCGTGGAGGCTCGGCACTTGGGGTGAGTGATATCTCGATGCACCTTCCTTATTATGTATAGAACAGCTTCTTTCTAACACAGATGACACCTATTGAGAGGAACAAAGACGCAAAGACCACTCACAATGCACTGGAAGCACTACCAACTGTCAATTTCAACTGGTATACTCTATACTCCATTCTCCATTCTCCATAGTCCATTGTGTACTCGTAACTCGTAACTCGCAGCGCGTTGGAGGCGTCAACAATTTCTCTGATCGTCAAACTGAAAAAACTGAAAACTGGAACTATCCACCGAACAGGTCGACCTTAACCTTCTATCTTGAATAATGATCGACTCACACACCATTAAAGAGAAGGTTCCTGGCGAGAACCGAACGTTAATTGATATATTGCGATGAGTACTACTACGAGGGCATTCTTAATGTCAACCGAACAAGATGCGTGGTATAGCCATCACGATCTTCGCAAAATGGTGGCTGGTGTTCACAAAGATATGTCCATAAGTGAAACCGAAATGACCGAACATCCTATATGGAAAGCATGGAGGAAAGTTAAGGTACTTCGATCTCACATCCGCTCACGTGATGATATAGAGAAACGGTACCGGAATAAGAGAGAGCCATATTTCAGAGTGATAGTCGACGAATTAGTAAAGGAAAAATTAGATCATTCCGGTCTAAGCTATACCTTTGCGGCCATAATGCTTGGGTTCACATGCTTTCATAGTGATGCGACCAACCGAAACATAGAGTTTCGCCATATGAGCGTCGAACTTATCGCAGTTCCGGGCGTTTCTGATAAATCGGAGGTTTGGATGCTTGGAATCGATAGGGTTGAAGATAACGTGAAATCCAAGACAAATGATTCCAACACTTCATACGTATTGAGGCACAAAAACCCAGAGTTGTGCACCGTTTTCGCCGTTGCGATGCAAACATTTTTGAAACTTCGTACAATTGATCACCTAAAAGAATTGAACAAGGAAGTTCGTCAGAGAAACCAGGTACCCGAAAGAGAACACATGGGAGAATTGGAGAACAACGACAGGGTCACGAGTCGCCATTTATCCGGCAGTTACACCTCGTCCTACACTAAGATGAAAAAATCCTTCGTTGATAACGAACAAATAATGGCTGCAACTCATGCAGGTATAAAGTCTGGTGTATACTATAGCCTTGCAAAAGGATGTGATGAAGATGAAGTCTCCTATCACGGCGGTTCGGAATATAGGGGTATGGATGCAGACGATATATTCGATTACCAACCTAGATCTTCCCCTGGCGTATTGAGAGTGCTTGCAGGGTTTGAACTTTCCGAAACCTATCATGTCCCCAGAACACATTTTAAAGTACCTGAATACCTCAAAGACCGTGTCTTTACTTGCGCTAAACTGCAGCTGGCACACACAGAGCATCACAGAATGAAAAAAGTGCTGGATTTTTTTGCAACGGTGCTTCTTCAGGATCTACCTTTCATTTTTGAGAAATATCCTACTCATGCTTTATCTTTTGTTGAACCTTTCAACTCTGAGGAATTCCGAATGTATGCGCAGAAGGTATTAGAATCGCATGAAAAGGAAAAAGAGGCTCTTGCAAACGGTTCTACCGATGAACTTGAAGCTATGTCACAAAATGTGACAAGGCTTGAATCCGCAGTTTATTCCTCAGACCGTCAACTTGACGAACCCATTGCCAACTATTCAACCGGGCAAAATACCCAGACAGATATGCATCAGCTCGTGGAACTGATGCATACGCTCATGGATGAAAAAATGGCTAATTATCGTGTTGATCAGAGATCTATTCTGAAGGAAAGCGTGGATTCTCTCAATGACAAACTTTCTAAAAGTACTGAAGAGGCTACAAGAATGCTACATCTGTCACTAATGCGAATTCGGGCGCTGCACGACAATCTTTCTCAGAATGTTCTTCCTAATATTGAAGCGGCAGCATCCGACTCGGAAAACACTGCGAAAAAGTTTACCTCATCCAAAGTCTTCAAGTTGATGCAAAAGTCTTGCACGGCTTCCACTTCAAAAAACATTCAATCATCTCTTAGTACAGAGGAGACGAAGGACGAAGATAATGATGAGATGGGTGTCAATGATCTGGGTACATCCGCAGACGATACTTCAAGCACGGATGATGATACCTCAAACAGAGTTCGTCGAAAACATACCGCGGTAAATCCAGCCACCTCAAAGAGGGTTCGTAGGAGCAATACACCCCTGGATCCATCAATGGAACCTGCAGTGCTCACTTCACATAGAGAGATCGTCACCATTGTGTTCAACATTAATTACAGAGAATTTCTATCTGACTGGCTTGTTGGATCCATCGACTTAGCGGGGCATCCCCTCATTGAACTGAAGAGTGCGAAGTATAAGAACCTTCGGACTTCGAAGATATTGGATCCTAATTTGGAGGAGACATACAAGAAGTATGCTCGCGTGGCCAAGCTATTTCGCAGTGCTTTTGAAGAAGAACTTATGGCCGATAGCATTGAGGCGGTAACTTTGATAGGCAAAACGATTGCATGTTGCATATCACTAGCTCCGAAAGAAGACCATCTGAGGAGAATTTTGGCTAGTCCATCATTAACTGCATCTTTTTTGAAAGCTTTTAACGATGAGAGTGGTACTCTTGATACTGTCCCAAAAAGAACTGAATTCCTAAAGAAGAAGATCTTGGAAGCTAAGACTGCTGCTCGCTCATAGATACACTCAAGCGACGTAGCTAAACCTTGTCTAAATTATAGCACAGATTTGAAGAATCTTTACATTGACATCGACGGCAAGAGAGAGCTGGATGGTACCACATATCCAATTCAGGCCGCTTTCTCAAGGTTTATTAAATGATTCTTCTACAAAACTAGATATCATGCGGGGTATCGACACTTTTAGACGATGGCCTTAGGAGCTTGATGATATAATTAATAACCTTACTTACTTACTTACTTACTTCTGACAATATCTTCAACGAGGGCTGATGCCTTAACGAGCTCTTCATCACGCCATCTTTTGCCGGTGAGTTGCAAGCATATGGGTGCACCTTCAAACAGGGAAGCGTCACTGAACAGACCGCGTTCGTATCTTTCAGTTTCATTCCTCGCTTCGCAGGCATTGAGATCAAGCTGATCCAACTTGGCATCACATGCCAATCCAGTTGGGAAAATGACATTAGGGAAATCTAAGATATTCCACAAGTTACAGTACCCCCAGTAGTGTGGCGTCTCTTGTACTGGAGCAACTGATGTGTAAGCAGGGGAGAGAATGAAATCAACGTCTAGTTCTCTCATCTTCTGCAAGTAGGCGTTTCTATTGAAATCTCTCAAACCGGCACTTCTCTCGTAATCTGCAACGGACTGCGCTTCAAAGCCGCAACCTTGGTTCAACTCAAATATACTTAATTTGAGAAGGGGTTCTCCAGAAGATTTCAAGAGACTCACATATCCGGCATTACCATCTGCGTTATAACTTTTGTAACAAGCGTCAACTAACTCGGCAACATTGAAAGATTCCCATTCAACGACACGAACACCTGCAGCTGCAAGCTTTCTCGCAGCTGCTTGGAGGCCTCTGATAATCGGTGGAGTTGGTTTGACGACGCCATCATCATAGCAAATTGCAACCTTCAAGTCAGAGGGGTGTGGAATTGCCACATCTCTCCATGGTAATGGAATGAGAGTGGCATCCTTCTCCCAAGGTTTAGCCTCGAGTTGAACTTGCATGAAAAGGTCCAAGTCAGCGGCAGATCTTGCTAATGGACCCAATGAAGAAGCAACGTTCTCTTGGACTCTATCACCAGCGGGTGTGAAGGGAGTCAGTGGGATTCTCTTCTGAGTTGGTTTCAACCCCCAAACACCGCAAAATGCCGCTGGACATCTAATGGATCCACCGAGATCTGATCCTACACCGAACGCGGAACCCTTCATGGCTGCCATTGCGCCCTCTCCAGAAGAAGAACCACCGGTGGACAATGCAGTGTTGAAAGGATTTTTTGCCAATCCGGTGATGTTGTTATTTGAGCAAAAGTGCATTAGCATTTGTGGTTCCGTAGTTCTGATATAGAAAACTGCACCTGCGTCATACAAGATTTGAGTACAAGTATTAGTCTCATCGGAAATGTGATCGATTAATCCGACGTAACCGGCATGAGTGATTCTACCTTTGTAATCGAAATGTTCCTTCAATGAGACTGGAACTCCATGTAAGCGGCCGATGGTCTTACCAGTGGTAGCACGGAATTCATCTAGTTCTTTTGCGCGAGCCAGACCAATATCCATGAATAGTTCCATTGCACAGTTTGTCAATTGGTGTGCCATCGTTGCTCGCTTGGCGTATGCCTTGAAAACTTCAACAGCGGAGTACTCTCCAGCGGCGATTGCAGCTGCGAGATCAACTGCACTCAAATCGGTGATTTCACGCTCTTTCTCATTGAGGAAACGTTCAGGAATCTTGGTAACGTCCTTACCATTCTCCTTTGGAATGGCATCATCTGGTAGTTTATATTCTTCGAGAATACCATTCTGAAGTGCTTTTCTATATTTTTCAATCTTTGGCACAAAGGTGTTGAAAAGTTGTTCGTTTTGGGGGTCAACCTTCAAATCAGAAGTTTTATTGGCCATTGTGGTGATATCGGTCTATGTTCCTTTAATGGTATATATACAGTTCAAGTATGATAAGAATGCAAACAACAGCGTACAATTTCCCGCATCTTCCATACTTCCGGGGGGAGGGACGGACTAGCATGCCATTTTATACCCCGTAAAGACTCTAAGACTATGATGCCCGGAGTTCTGAGCTCTGAGTTCGGATAGCCAATGCACACCTGATACACGTACCGCTATCGTTGCTGTGCTGTGCTGTGTTATGCCCACGCTGCCCACTCTGCCCCACCCACAGGGCCCAGAGCCCAAAGATCAACAGTGAAACATCAAAACCGAATTGCCAGAGAAAGCGTAATTTCAAATTTCAAACTCAAATTTCAAAGCCAAACACGGGCCCGATTAGCAAAGCTCTAGAGGTGGCGGGATGTCGGGCACGTGACCAACCACAAATGCCTCTGCTTGGAACGCCTTCAACACCTCTCCGCCAATGCTCTCCAGCTTCGTTTGTTCGATCGGTACGTCGCACTGCTTGTAACCGACGCTTCCCGAAGGAGTGTTTGCAGTTGGTGCAGATCCAGAACCAAAGCCAGGGTTGACATTGGCCGCTGCAAATGGAGAAGACATTGCGCCACCAAATGGGTTCTGCGCAGCGCCGAAGGGAGAAGATCCGAAGGGAGATGCACTCGTATTTGTATTTGTATTCATATTTGTGTTATAAGTTCCTCCGAATGGATTTTGAGTAGTGGTTGCTGTTGTGTCTGTTGTTGAGGATGTTGATGCACCAAATGGACTATTAGATGCAGCGCCGAATCCCGTGCTTCCAAATCCACTACTTCCAAACGGTGACGGTTTACCCGTTGTTGCTGATGTTGATGTTGTTGTTGTTGTCGTCGTCGTAGCATGTGGTGCAACAGCGGCTCCAAACGGATTGGAAGATGCACCAGCACCAGCGCCAAAGGGGTTGGAAGTGGTTGTGGAAGATGTTCCAAATCCAGAAGCTCCAAATGCCCCTGCTGACACGGGCTTAGCACCAAATGGAGATGCTCCGAAGGGGTTTGATGTGCTTCCAGTGCTATCTGTTGTGGCATTGGCAGGTTGTAATGATGCAAATGGAGACGATGCAAGAGATGCAGAACCAAATGCGCCACCAGGTGCAGCACCAAAACCTGATGAGCCAAATGCACCGCCAGTTAATCCTGTTGCCGTGGATGCTCCAAATGGGTTTGCATTTGCGGTAGAGCTGCTGCCGAATGGGTTTGACGTTGAAGATGATGTAGTAGAAATGCCACCAAACGGATTGGATGCACCACCGAATGGGTTTGACATAATGTTGGACGATGATGCATGTTGTCCGGTTAGATTGACGGGGTCTACGAAAGCTTTCATATTCGAGTTGGGGTTCTGTGTAGCCAATTGCAAGTATCGCACGCCGGTATCCAAACGTCTTTTCACAAACTCGACGATATTTCGCATATCTGCCGCTCGTGCATTGTGTTCTTGTTCGTATTGTGGCATTGAGTTTGTAGTTCTGGCCAAGTAATAGGCAACTCTGTCCTCTTCAAAGGAGAAATCCCGTCCAGATATGAGGTTGACTGCTGCCGGTGGTTTGAGTGAGTACGATGTAAATATGGAGTTGGATGCATCGACAGATTCTTGAAGCTCCACCATGTCGTTTCTCATTTCACTCTCAAGACGTGTACGTGAGTTATCTGACGTGTCGCAAAACTGCTGCACTGTTTGCACACCTGTATTTGCGGTAGTCGTCACGCCAAACTCTGTATTTTGACCCCCAAATGCGCCTGCTCCAGCGTTGTTGAAGGCACCGCCGCCGTTGATGTTGTTGTTGTTGTTGTTGATGATACCAAACCCGCCGCTCGCTGGTGGAGGATGGTAGAACCGGCAGCTGTCGCCGTAGTGGCACTTCCCCTGCTTGTAAAACTTGCACACCGGTGGTCTTCCAGACATTCTGTGTTGTGTGTCGTGTGATGTGATGGC
Organism: Pichia sp. P7020A; assembly: GCA_025531525.1. Classification (NCBI taxonomy): domain Eukaryota; kingdom Fungi; phylum Ascomycota; class Pichiomycetes; order Pichiales; family Pichiaceae; genus Pichia; species Pichia sp. P7020A. The sequence goes on along the minus strand of JAMYHI010000083.1, from coordinate 23,861 downwards.
TTCCAGCAGAGAGAGTGTGCTGTTCTTGACACTCTGATCTTTAACTTTAAGTGAAGTGAAGTGAAAAGAATTCATTTCATGCGCACACAAGACAAGGTCCACACACGAATACGGGGTTACTCTTCTGCTGTGCTACGGCACCAAGCACAGTACAGCGCAGTGCAGTGTAGACATGGGTTGCATTGTCCAGCCCACCGTCTCCAACAGGTTTATCTGCATCAACTGCGGCCATTTCCTGCCCGCTCTCTACGAACAGTACGGAGAGTCTCACATAAGGCTCTCTCTATGTGACTACTGCCATAACATTGCAGATAAATACATCGAGTACGACACAGTGCTGCTATTCCTTGACCTCATATTGATCAAGCCATGTGCTTACAGACACACAATCTACAATGTGTTCCTGGCGCCACCGATTGAGCCGGGTGTATCTCTGAGTCGAAAGAACAAAAAGGCGTCTCAGACTCACTCCAACTCTCACTCTCACTCTCACTCCCAGTATGCATCGAGAGGCACTCGGACGGCATTGCGTCCCTTGGTCTTCAGATTGGGTATATTGATGCTCTTGTTTGAAGTTTACATCACTTGGGCCTATCAAGAGAAAAGCTTTATGGAAAATAGCGATCATACCTCATTGATTGTCTCCCTGGTGTTGAGGGGACCTATACAATACATTTACTACTTATCCACGACTCTACTTCAGAACGGACTATTGTGTCTCTGCTTGGCTTATTTTGCTATGCATTGGCTGCCTTTCAGACCTGCAGGTAACTTTGACTCTCGCCCAAGATTAGCAATGTCTCCACCACCATCAACAGTGCGAACATCAACTCCAACTCCGACTCCAAGAAAGCCAGAGCTGACATATCGAACACTGTTGGTACCACCTGCTTCGGGTGATGTGAATATGAACGTGAACTGGAACTCAGCTTGGAATCCACACTCAAATTCAGATTCATATTCAAATTCAAATCCAAACTCGAATACATCCTCCGCCATTTCGACTCCTTTCCCTTCCAGATCTCCCTCTCCAATAGGGAATAGATCTGTTATGCAGAATCTCCGAATTCCTAGCAACCATTCCAGAGAAAACCTTCCTCTACCAAGGTTCCCTTCCCGCCCTCAATCCACGCAAGGCACCAGAACCCCGAGATTACGAGATTCCACTTCAGAATTGAACGGTGATCGCCAAGCCATGGAATCCGAGTTATACTCTTCAACAATCTCCACTCCTAAATTTGTGAGGATATTCCAGTTAATGCTCACAACTGTACTAATTTCAAACATCATCAAACTTTTCCCAATAGTAATGTTGATATGGCCATATGATCCACCAATCTTACATGCCACTCGATTTGTTGTCCGCATAGTACATATATTCCTACTCATAGAGGCAGTTTACATAGTCTTCATTGACCCACGAACGGCTCAAAGCCATAATGTGAACTTATTAGATTTTACAGCCAGGGCTTCTAAACTAGTCAACCCGCCAACTCTGGCAGCGGTACCTCTCTCTAGATCACTCTCAAACTCATCGATTTTCACAAATACAGTTGGAAATGAACCGGGAATTGCGACTATACCCCCGGTACCTACGTCATTATCGACTTCGAGAACTTCCAATGATCAATATGACTACTACAGAGTTGTTGCGGTGGTCATTGCAGGAGAAATATCTCGTATCATACTATCGCATCTGCTGATTGTGATAATGGCTTCAAGTTTATGGAATGTCTCTATTAGGGAAGTAATCATTGACGATTGGAAAATGCTCAACCTCGGTGTGAAGATGCTCGAAGAATTGGGAGAGTACATTTTAGGAGATGCGAAGAAGCTATGAGGTCTAAAATTTATCTAGGGTGATATATTGAGGAATATATTATCACTTGCCCCCACATGTTCATGGTATATACTGTTATATATTCTCAATGTGTCATGTCATGCGTCTATTTGGTCTGTCTCGTTAGTGACTCTCTTCCTTACGATACCGTCACTAGTCCACACTAATATCCATGTATCTTTGCCATTCTCGCCACTAGCGTTCTCCATTCCAATCCAAGGTCCTTCAAGTGATCCTACCAAGGCTGGGTAATCATAGCTTTGGTTAACCTCACGTCTCTCATCTATCGTTGCCGTAGTCTTCAAATTATCTGTAAAAGCACGTGGCAGCTTGCTGGTGCCTGTGTTGGCGTAGCCGTTGGAATTTGTGTCATTATTAGAGGCGTCATATCTTCCTCTATCATCTGCGGCATCGTCAGAATATCTCTCAAAGAGGTTATTATCCGCCCATACGACAGAGGTATCAAGTTCTGGTTCGTTTTCAAACCTTTGCTTTTTCGTATGCTTTGATTTCAACTGAATGTTGTTTGCTTCACTAATTCTAGTTGATGCCTCTACAGAATTAGCTGATGGAGCATCTCTGTATCTGATGGTGGGTGGTGAATCTACTTCAATGGCGCGCAATGCAATGAAAACACTCAATGGTTGAAGCTTGTCTTGGAAATACCAAAGCACCATCAGTGTAACTACTGGCAAAGGAGCCAAACATGCCGCTAATACCCATGATTTCTCCAAGATGAGGGAACCTGCAGAGGTTAATTGAAATAGAAGCAACCCCAAAATTACCCTCCTAAATACTACCGGCATCACTTTACCAGTGGAATGCTGTGGATGTACATAGGTGTAGATGAGCAAATATTTGTAGACGTAATAGCCAATGACGAAATACATCAAACCTGCACTCAAAATCTTGGTGGAGATCACCGAATAGATGAGCGTAATCACTAAGGTCAATAGGGGATGAGGTAATTGCAAACCAAAATTGAAATCTGGTGGTTGATAAAGAGCTGTCAGTTCACGAGCCGTTGCAACCCCCATAGAAGATCTTCTCACGGATTTTGGGAGTTTCGAGTGTGTAAACCAAAAATAAATGAATTGAAAGATTCTCCCCATAGGTAGGAGTTTGAAAGGCATCAAACCGATACCTTGTAGCACAATGGTATCAACATAGAATGAAGAGAGTCCACGAAGTGATTGTGCAAGTTGTAACGCAAGCTTTTTCGAGTCGGATAAATACCCCCAGTAATTCGACGCAGTACCAGCCATTGTGAAGACAAGGAATAGATTCACAAACACATAGAAAAAGTTCTTTGAAACAACAGACAATTCCTCCTCTCCATGAGAGATGAACCCCTGTTTGGAAGACAGCCACACGTACAAGAATGGGATGATACCATTCAATAAGGTATACAAGTAAACTGGCAAAAGATCAATGACAATCTTCGATGCCCACTCGTGATTCAACAAAAATCGTGCTAAATCCGGCCAGAACTTTTTTATCGACTTGTAATTCAAAAGTGTCGCAAGATAACCGACTGGGAAAATGAATATAACGCCAAAAATACCTGTGATGACTGTGATATAGTATATTTTTAGCTTTCTCGAATGACTTGGTAGAGTGGCATTCTGCCAGATGATATCTGCCGGTGCCGGCGCAGGGCTTGTAATCAAATATCCAATTCTTGGATCAATGACTGCCTGTGCTAACGTTTGTGCTGTTGCGACAGAATTCATAGTGACGAAAGCTGTTGGAGTTGCCGCATAGTGTTGAGATCTTGCCTTCAAAATTTCTTCATCAATTACAGAGAGTTGGTGTGTATAGTAATCCAAGGCATCAACCGCAGGGCCCATGATGTTTAAAAATCCAGTTCTAATTTTGGGACGGGATTTGAGTGACACTGTGGAAAGCAAACTTGGAGTGCTCTGTAGTGGAATGGTTGCGTTCGTATAGAAAGATGATGCATTGCCATTGCCATTGCCATTGCCATTTCCATTTTCAGCATCGTTTAAAGCACTGAACAGCGTATTGGTGCTGGACCTCGACATGTGTAGGTTATCCTCACCGGTATGAGTTTCAGATAATCTTATACTATCATTGATTGCATTGCCGTCATAATCGCAGGGGTTTTTAATCTCCATGTAATTAGACCAGTAAAATTCTAGCTTTTTAATTATGTTGGATCTTTTACTCATAATGGAGTTCAATTTGTTCCACTCACGGCAAATGACGATGCGCTCAACTTCACCGATTTTCAAATTCTCGATTGTTTCCTTGAGAGTTTTATCAGACCTCAGCTCGGGTGGGATACCAGATATACGAATGGTTCGATCTGTTATTGAGTTTTGCTTGCCGAGAATCTCTTGACGCTTGCGAATGACTCTCTCTGCCTGTCTGACGAGGAAGTGACAAGTTATGTACGTGAAAAGGTATGTGAACACCACGTAGATAAGCAAGTAGTTGTTATAATAGAAGCCGGAATCATTATCTCCGCCGTCATCGCCGCCAGGCACATCACTACCATTACCACCAGATCCATCACCTTGGTCGTAGTTGCCAGTGTAGTGATAACGGATGGGTGAAATGATTGTCACTGCAAAAAACCAACATACAAAGAGCAATTTGATGGCCATTTTGAAAAACCCAAGAAAGACGTAGGCATCGAGACCAGCAAAATCCACAATCTCCTCATCCGTGATTTTGTGTAAAGTGTACAATGTATTCAAGAAAGATTTGTTGGCGATATTGAGGAAAGATCTCGTGAAAGTTGGTGTTGATGCCGAGATATTTTCCTCTGTTACATCACCCAAAACGGACTGAGAATGAGTACCGTTCGAAGACGAAGTGGCCGTTCTTGATCCTAATCCCGATCCCGATCCCGGTGCTGATCCTGACCTTCTGGACCTGTTCTTAGCTGCCTGGAGCTTCTGCAAGTAAGAGAGTCGTGCCATGAAGACCTGTGGGAAGCGTCGCCGCAGAGCGACAAAGAGCGACACGGCCAGTACTCCGAGAAGGGAGGCTATGGCGAGCTGTGTGGAGAGCATGCGGGAGGATGGCGGGCTGCGCAGGTTGCCGTCGATCCACACTGACGTGGCTGATGCCGGTGCTGTGTCCATTGTTGCTGTGTTGTGCTGTGTTGTGCTGTGCTTTGTCTCTGTTGCTGTTCAGCTGCCACTCTTGTCTCTTGTCTTAACCTGTCTTGTTTGTCTCTTTCGCATTCTTCTTCTTCTTACAACTTACAACGCAAGTCAACGCACTCTTCTCTTCTCCCCAGCAGCTAGCAAGCACGCCAGACAGCCAGCGCCCCACAAGCACACACACATGGCAACAGACCCTCCAGTTAACGCCGCTGCGCTGTCCGTGGCGCAAGCCCCGGCTGCCAAGGATGCTGCTGACGCTGCTGCTACTGCTGCTGCTTCTTCTTCTTCTGCCTCGGCCACAGAGACTAGCGTCGTCGACAACAATGCTGAAATCGATATTGACGAAATCATCAACACAAACAAGGCCACTATCAAGAACATCCTCACCAACCCAGCAGCTCAGAGGGATATCTCCATGCTACAGGGGACGCTCTCCTTCTGCAACTCAAAGTTCACTTCTTACATCTTGGACAATTTGAGTAAGGAATACCAATCCACTATTGGCGACCCAAATAATAGAAATACCGATACCGATGCCGATGCCGGTGTCAATGCGAGTAATGCAATCGCATCTCTCAACGTCAACAAGGACATGTCTGGTTCCGTCGACAAGATCATTGCTAGAGTTTGGATAGAGATCCATCATCCGGCCATCAAGTACTTTCAGTCTAGCTTCTATCAACTAAGCAAGTCTATCAAAGATTCTTCTCCCAGTAATGGTAACTCTTCCGTGCACATTCACTCAAGCGCTATGAACGGGTCCTATAAAAGAAACAACAGACAGTACAACAACAAATATAACAACAATGGCAGTGGGTCATCCAACTCAAGCTCGGCATCTAATGACTCCTCTCAAGCCTTTGTTGAGTACAGGAAACTTTTTGAGAAATTCGTCAAATTCATCTCTAAGGCCCATGATTTCTATTTCAATATTTTGACTTCGATTCTCAATACCTATGATCTCTCAGTCTACATTCCAGTGAAGAAAATCTGTCAAACTCTCAAAATAGAACTCTCAAGTGTCTTACACGACAAGGACAGCAGGCTCCCACTGCCTGATTCCAATCATTTGGTCTTTTCCATCATTTACATCATTCACAAATGTGTTCTCTTCATTGGTGATCTATCGAGATACAGAACCCTAGTTGCGAAAACTTACCTCCCATCAACATCCATCTCCAAAGAGGATAATAATAATTACTCAAAATCGATCGAGCTCTATAAACTCTCTTTGTTGATCCTACCTTCTTTAGGTGACCCATACAATCACATTGCTATAATTGATAATTTGAAAGATGATAAATTCAATGTTGTTTACAATTTTGTTAGAGCTTCTCTCACTTCAACACCACTGGACATCTCCTTGACAAACCTGTTGGCCTTATTGAGTAAACACCCTAGAACTAACACCATTCTACGTAAATTTGAACACTTGAACTCATTGGATAGAAATACAATCACCAAGAATGATAGACTTGGACTATTGAAATCTCAATTCTTGATCCTATTGAACTATAACCTACTTCCTGAAAAATGGAGACTCAAGCCAGGATATCTCATTTCGGGTCATTCCATTCAGGCTATAGAAGAAGATTTCTACTACCTCTTATCCACATTGGACTTTCATAAGCAAATTTTCAATGATTTCTACTTTAAACAACTAGTTATTCTCATTGGTGGCTTTGAGTTGCTCATTGATAAAAATAACACGGACCTGAAATTATCTCAGACAACCGAAAATATCACCGGATACCTCAACTTCCTCTTCAGATACTTGGAAATATTCCTCAAAATCTGCATTGGTTTATCAAGTGAAGAATACTCCATTGATGGTACCGAGAAGAAGAAGGGAAATACTAATCCTATTATTAACGCAAGCACCAATGCGAATTCCAAAATGGATGCAAATAACGCCGCTACTGATAATGTGAATCTGGAGAAAGACCTCAAGTTTACATTGTCCTTCTCAACATCCTTGCTCCCAGTCGTCAGATTACTACTCTGTTGGTTCAAGGAACGTCAGATAGCTCGTGTCTATCTAAACGCTAATTCTGCTTCAACTTTACTTGCACAACTTCTCAATGGCTTGCTCAATCAAATCGATAAACACGAAGTGCTCGAGATTATGAAAGATCTCTTGAAAGATTCCACACAGGATCAAGTTCCTCTTGCTCAGAAATTCCTCAACTATAAACCTGTCAGACAGAGGTTATTCAAGGAAGATGTGGCCATGAGAGAATTCAAGCCAGTCAATTACTTACTGAGCGATTTCAATGACTCTCCTCTCTATAAAAAGGATTCAGAATCTGTCCTAGCGCTCATTGGAGAGCTACCAGAAACGACAATTACCTCATGGCAAGCAAATGCAAATGCAAATGCAAATTCAACTACTGACTCAGATGATGGAAATATTAGCCCAAAGCTTAAATCTCTAGGCTCCACCACTAAAATTAACGACAACATATTACGTATAGTAGCTATTGTTGTGCTTGGTAAATCCTTGGTTGAAGAGGATAGCGCTGGAATCAAATGGACAGATGATATAGGTGCTCTTGGCCGATTTGACATTGCCAATCCTGCATCACGAGACATAAAAATGCCTTCCTCTACAGCCAATGCTTCTGCTGCATCCTCGTCCACGTCTTTAGCTTCATCTATTGCGCCAACTTCTGCAAATTCAAATTCAACTAGAGTGCATGGTACAAACTCCAAGCAGCATTCGAAAAAGAAGAGAAATGATACTCCGAAAACTAACGAGAGTAAAAAATCTGCGTTTGGACAGGGTGATAGTTATGCAGGCTCCTCGTTCAGTAACTTTGGCGCTCCACCTTCTGAATCCTTTGGGAAGTTTAACAAGTTTAAGAAAGGTAATGGAAGAAATTCAAATCAGAATCAAACTCAAACTCAAACACAAAATCAAAATCAAAATCAAAATCAAAATCAAAATCAAAATCAAAGTCAAAGTCAAAGTCAAAGTCAGAACCGTAGTGCAGGCCAATCAACCAGGATTTTTGCAAGGCCACAGACCTCTTCGGGTATTGCTAGGGAAGGTAGGTCTGTCAGTACCAGTTCTTGTGTCGGTGTTAGTGAAACACGGGTGGAGAGGCCAAAAACTTCCGCTGGTGTCAATCAGAAATTTAACTCGCATGATGGTTGCTTTGTTCCTGATGCCTCACAAACGCAATACGCTAATATGGTGGCATCGATATTGAATGACAATCAAAAGTCCGTTGGTAAAGATACAACGGAAAATCTTAATGCAAGGAAAAGTTCAATGTTTAAATTCGATGATGCAAATGCATCATCATCCATTAAAGTTGACAGATCAAACAGCGATATTGCTGGTGAAAGCAAGCATTTGAACTTTTTCAATCGGTGGAATGAACCCATCTCCACCTTCAACTCCGTGGGGGGTATTGACAACGATGCAATTCGTTTCAATGAAGGTCAGCAGCATGTTAACTCTTTCAACAATTTGGGGGCATTTGGTGCAACTTCTCCTCCAATGTCAAATGGATTTGAAATGAACAACTTTAACTTCATCAGTCCTATGAATGCATTCAGTAACATGAATGGAATGAACAATTTGACCATCAATAATGCGAACAGCATGGGAAATGTCAACAATCTCGGTGGTATGCATAATGTGGGCAACATGGATTTTGGCCAGTTAGGTTCGGTGAACAATATGGGCAACGTGAATGTGAATGTCAATAACATGAACCATATGCAAGGAATGCCAAACTTGAACCAGTACAATATTCCGCTGAACATGAACATGATGGATTTCAATACAATGGGTGTGGATTTGGGTATGAATGGCCTGGGAATGGATATGGGTGTGGGCCTTGACAACCTTGGTCTCAATGTGCGTAACAACTCCAACAATGGCGGCTTACCCAACATGAATCCTCCCTTCGGCGTGCAAAATACCGAACAACCGTTCTTTTCTAACAACCGTAATGGCAATTACAGCGGCCACAGTTCCAGTTCCACCACCAATGACAATTTCAACACCAACGACAACACCAATTCCAACGTGAAATTGAACTCAAATTCGAACTCCAATGTTGCGTCGAATATCAATTGAGATACTGCTGCTTCAAACATCAACTCTAGACCAAGCCAATGCTATACGTGGGTATAATAGCTAGTTGTTCAGTTTGGATAGCTTCATGGTATTTTCTCCTCCTGCTTACTTTACGATAATGTGAAACTTTTCGATATTTGATACCGAATGCTTGCGCTTGGTTACTGTACCTTCTCTTAATACACCACCAAACTTAACTGCACTCTACTACTACGACTTCTCAGTCCCGACTACTGGATAGTAAATCAAATCTTTACGCCGGGGTTTGGGAAGCATCCGTGCATTTCTCTTCTTTTCTGTTTCTCACAGACTATCTGATACTAACTTATTGCAGATCTTTGTATCGTCGTACGCGTTCCATGTTTACTTATCTATTACAAATTCTATTACTTCGATGCCGATGCCGATGCCGATGCTGACAGCAACTCCGATTCATCTCTCAGTTCCTTCACACTAAACTTACTGCAAACCATTTGGTTCATTGTCGTTCTAATTCCCAGTTTCTGCCCCTCTTTGCAAATAAATCTATTTGCCTTTGCAGGGTTTCTCAAATGGATACTTCTCATCGGAATATTGCCTTTGTCGTTCTCGCGATCAGCCTTTCTACTATTCCCTGGAATCTCATTGTCATCCTCATTTGAGCCATCTCTATTAAACCTCGTCTCTCTTGATGTGATTCTCTCAAGAATTTTCTTTCTCTTCGTGATCTCTTTGTGTGGATCCACGGTGGCCATCATATGAGAAACGGCATCGTCACTGTAGATGATATTCAGCACTTTGTTAAACATTCTCTCCCTTGACAAAACGGCATTAAGCACGGGAGAGCTAGCAAGCATTTCCTTCGCTAAAGACGTACCACGTATCACCTTGATTGACTCTTCGACAATTCTCAAAAGGGTCTTTTTAAGAAGTATGACCCTGTCGCCGGCAAAATCCGCGTTCATGTCAATATGCGTATCCATATGTGACGAGATGGCGTGGTACTTGAGCTTTTTGTATACTGGTGTGTATTCAGGATGCGTCATCAAGGACATTGCAGACTCCATTATCATCTCTTCTGCCAGAAATGTATTTGTTTGCTCTTGTGACTGCAACTGCGGCAATAATAGGGGCGTCGTAAGAAGTCGCTGTATAATTGGGGATTCCTTCACTAATGCCTCAATTGTTTTGTGATTATGCTTGAGCTGGAATGGGACGTGCGATATTTTCAATTCCCCCATAGAAGCATGTTCTACTGTCCATCCTGAGGTATTTGTCAACAAATGTGTAGATATAACGGACCATATCCTTGGTGGTTCTGCAGTTTCAACAGTTGCGTCTTCATTATAATAGTAGGGACGTATCCTATTCGCATAAGCTTCCACTTGACCATAATAAGGGTCTACTATCAAAATATCGGATCCTGGTGGTGGGACAATGGTCTCACGTGCATCCATCGGAGAAGGATCTAGAATAGGGGTCAATTGTGAAGCGGGTATCACCAACGTCAACGGTTCCTGCAATCGTTCTAAGAGTTTCACTGAGCTCGCCTGGAGTTTGTGTTTCCGTTGGAATGGGTTTGAGATGGAAATCTTGTTTACATAACACATGATGGATTCATTGTTCCTGTATGATTTGAGAAGGTGCGGAGGAAGCAAGATGCGCGGTCTCAGTGTCTCGGACGCCAGTTGTGTGGCGAGCAACCTCGCCGAGAGCGAGAGCGGTACCACCCATGGTTGCTGTCTGGTCATTATAGCCTGCCTATGTGCGTTGTGCTGTGTGTTTCCACATGACCGGTCGTCCCACCACCCATTTAAATCTGCCCGATTGGGAAGAAACGTCGTTTTTCATGCCCCGGAAAGACAAACCGCAAATTTTTCACTGAAAAAACTGGGATATCAGACAGCCACTGCAAAAGTAGTAGCAACAATAGTAAGGAGAAGAGAGCACAGATACACAACTACAGGTACAGCACATACACACGAACACGCACACACACACACAATGGTCTCCATCATTGCGTCCAGGGTGCTTGCCACTAGCCGTGTTTTTGTCTCGGCAGCAGCTGCTGCAAAGACTCCTGTCTTCTCCGCTATCTCGGCAACGAGATTCTTCTCTGCGAAAGCTGAAGCAGATGCTGATTCAACCACTGGCACCACCACTGCTTCATCAGAACCACCACACGCTTATGCCACGGATGCATCCAAGGTCATCACTTCCGATGTTGTTGAAGAAACCAGATTGCACCCTGCTCTGAAGAAGGCATTCATTAAGAACGTTGGTCCAACTCTTACCCCGGTGCAAGAACAATGTATCAATGAATTCATCACCTCCGAAAACGGTATTGTTGTACGTGCAAAGACAGGTACAGGTAAGACTTTTGCCTTTGGTATTCCAGTCATGCACTCCGTTTTGAACATGAGAGACGAAGATAGCAAAATTGCCGGTAGATACGTCAATTCCGTCATTTTCGCTCCAACCCGTGATTTGGCCTACCAAACCCGTCAATCTCTCTCAAACCTGTGGGCAGAGTGTACCAATGCAGGTAAGAAGGATAGTGCTCCAAGATCAAAGAGGAACGATTACCCAAGGAAATCCAGATCTCCACGTGATGGTAATAGCGAAGATCACTTGATCCCGCTAGTCATTGGTCAAACTCCTTACCGTGCCACCATGAACCATTTCGTCGGCAAAGAAGTCCCTCCAATTGTCGTTGCTACCCCTGGTAGATTTATGGACATGTTGGAAAATGAACCAAAATTCCGTACTTCTTTCAAGCACTTACAAAACGTCATCATTGATGAAGCTGATGAACTCTTGAATGGTAACTTCAAAGAAGATATCAATAGAATCATTGATGAATTACAAGCCATCCGTGAACCAATTCCGGGTATTGAGGACGCTTCCGTTCAACACAAGGCTAAAACCATGTTATTCTCTGCTACTGTTAACGATGACGTCTTTGCTCTCGCTGAACGTGCCATCTCCAATGATTTCCCATTCGTTGATGTCACAGGTACTAAGACTCAAGAGGTTAATGAAAACATCACTCAAACTCTCATTCAAACTGAATCCATTTTCGATACTTACGTTGCGGCTATTAAGTTCCTTCTCGACCATGCCAAGGAGAGAGACTTCAAGCCAATCATTTTCCTCAGTACTACGACATCTGTCGATTTCGTCTCCAAGTTAGTCAATGACGTCTTCAGAGACCAAAACATCCGTCGTCGTGTTCTCTCCTTCCATGGTAAGCTCTCCCAAGGTAAGCGTGATGCTTCTCAGAGAATTTTCCGTGAGAATGACAACACTGTTCTAGTCGCTTCTGGTATCGGTGCTAGAGGTATGGATTTCCCTAACGTCTCTCACGTTATTCAAATTGGTGTCTCCTCTGAGATCGATTCTCATACCCACAAGATTGGCCGTACTGGTCGTGCTGGTAAAAAGGGTGATGCTCTTCTTTTCACAAGTAAGATGGAAGAACCATTTGTGAAAGCTTTAAAGAAGAATGGTAACAAGTTCACAGAAGTGATTGAATTCGATGGTGCAGAACCAGAAGCAGTTGAAGTTGCTGATGCAATCAAGGATCAAACTAGATCTTACATGGACTTGAATGATACCTTCTTTAGCTCTTTGACTCATTACAGAAACATCCCAAGTAGAGTTGCAAACTTGAACCTAACAAGTCTTGCTATTGACCTTGCAAAATGTTACAAAGAATTGTCCACAGATGCTGATGTCGATGTTGATGCAGACGAAGAGAACAGTGCTGTTGGTAAAATGAGCATGTCCTACACTGCTGCAAAGCACCTTGGCCTTGACTTTGACAGAATTGAACCTTATTACGAACTAAGTGGTAGACGTCCTGCTAACTCTCGTGGTGGCAACAACAACAGGGTCGGAAAAAACAATAACAGAAACGGTAAGAGAAACGACTGGTCCAACGATAGAAGAGGCAGTTATGGTGGAAACAATGACAGAAGAGACGGCGACAGAAGAGGCGGTGACAGAAGAGGCGGTCACGGTGGAAACAATGACAGAAGAGGTGGTGGTGACAACTACCAGAAGAGAGAAAGCCGTTGGTAAACTGCTTCTCCCTGATCTTTGACGACGTCCAATCATGATTTACGAAGCGCGGAACCACTAATCTCCGTCCGCTTACTTGCTCGCTGATGCTAATCGAACTAAACTTTAAAGGCCCTTTTCTATTGCAATTCTTGTCAAATATAATAAAACACAGTTTAAATTCGGAGTGCTTTCGGTATAACAACTCTCCCTATCAGTCCCCTTGTATATATATACGAAAATATCGATAATCTTAGGTATCTATGTCTAGCTGTATTCATTTCATTTCAGGATATGTACTAATTATTTTTGAGTGAAGTTACACTGATAAAATCATGACTTTTCTGTTCCAGATTAGCTTCTCAACTACTCTAATCTTCATTTCCGATTCTTCGTCCTCCTCATCTATTTCGTTTCTTATCTCAGTCAACTTATCAAGCTTTCCATCCAAATCACTTTCAATTTTCCTCAAGATTTTACTCAATATCAATGCTTCAGTCTTAGCATAGTACTCACCATCATTGTATCCTTGATAAAATTTTTCAAGCTTCTGGGGACATTGATATGCTTGCGACGTTTCACTGAATTGGAAGAGCTTCTCATCCTCAATTAAGGCGGCAATTGCAATCCTTGTCCTATGAGAAGGTGCGCATGACATATCCATACTGCCGAAATCAAACAAAATATCATCAACACCGATCGTGTAATCTCCAAAATAACCCGTCTGTTTGAGCCATTCTACTACCATCTTCTTTTTAGGATTTTCTAACAGCTTACTCAAAATATTCGTCAGCTCAATGGTGTTATATTTGTTGAAGGAAGTGTAGGTAAGAGCTTCGTCGTCTTCCTCATCGTTCTCTAAAGTGGAAGTGGAAAATCCATATTCACATTGCAAAAAGTCATCATTATGAGGGCCATATGTGAACCACACGTGTTCTCCCTCACCTATTTCCGCAGTGGTTGTAACTTCATAACCACTCTTGGACTGTTTGGCAATTGCGTTCGATTCTTCACACTTATGATTCACAAAATCAACGTATGGAACCATGGTTATACTGCTGATTTCTTTGTCCTTTGTTGTGGAAACGGGTAGGTATGTAGGATTTTGGTAGTAAAGAGAACGAGTGTTAATGGCAAGCCATGCCCAGAGATATTCCTCCTCTTTCACATTCACATCCAAATCCTGGCGAGAAGTAAAGAAAGAATCAACGGTAGTGGTATCTTTGAAAAACTTCTTAAGTTGTGCATTTGATTCATCAATTACTTCCTTAGGTAAAAGATTGAATATCTTTGCGTGTGTCGCACGCTTATCTGAGCTTCCGATGATCCATGTCATTGGTATCTCATCGTATTCGGGAAGCTCAGGGAGGCATCTCAAAAGAGGGAACCAGAATGAGTTAGCCCCCCTCCTCTTCTCTAGAACTACGTAGAGCGTCAGTAGTTGATGTGTTGTGAGTTTTAGAAGTTGTTGTACGTCAATTGAGCGATACAAGTCAGTTATATTGTCCTGTGGAGACTCAAACAATTCACTAGAATAATTGCTGATCCTCTCTTTCAAAAATATATTTAAGCCCTCATTCCAGTATGAAATGTGCTTTAGAACATTCAAGTAATTGAGCAAGTATAGCTTCGGTATTTTCATTATTAGCTCATCTTTAGGTATAGATTCATTCGCTATGATACATCTTCCAAGTGTCTCGTCATCTAAAACTTTCAAGTCATCAGAGATGTCGGCCTTAGTGTGTGTTTTATCGTTGGTATTGGGCGTTGACAACCACGACTGCAAAGCCACAAAATCGCTTTCTTTCATCGGGGGCTATTCGGATGCGGTATTGGTGGGTTCAACGTCATGCTCAGGTTCCAACAAGCCGACGAATAAATCAAAATATTCAGTCCATGCAAAAGGAAATGGGAATGAAAAATTCATGAATCCTTTACTTTCTCACAGCGAATCTTCGCACATCTCAAATCTCAAATCTCAAATTTCAAACCTAGAGCTGTCGAGCTGTCTATGTACGGCCTCTAACCTGTATCCTGCGATAAGTGGTTACTGCGTACCCCGTAAATCAAATGCGGTCTCTTCCAAGTTTTAGACCAAGATTCGGCTTTGATAAGCAAAGTGAACTGTTTTGGCAATGCTTATACTAGGTCTTACTGGAGGTATTGCCACCGGAAAGTCCACGGTTTCGAAGTACCTAGAAGAGAAATACAAAATCCCAATCATTGATGCTGATAAGATCGCCAGAGAGATAGTGGAGCCAGGAACACCGTGTTTTACTGCAATAGTGAAGCATTTCTCCCCTAATATTCCTGAACTTGTCACTTACGACGTTAAGGGGAAGCCAAGCCCTCTTAACAGGGCTGCGCTAGGGGCATATGTCTTTGCTAATAAGGAGGAACTGAAGGTACTTAACTCGATAACGCATCCAGCTGTTCGAAAGCGTCTACTTAATATGATCTTCTGTGAGTACTTGAAAAGATCACCAGTGGTTATATTAGACATACCGTTGATGTTTGAAAGTGGAATGGATTGGCTTTGCTCTCGCGTGCTTACCGTAGTGTGTGATGGTGAACATCAGATGGAAAGACTACTGAAGAGGAACAAGGAATTGAGTAGAGAAGAAGCCCACAATCGAATTAATTCTCAGATGCCACTCAATAAAAAGGTAGTACTAAGTGATTATGTCATTGATAATAATTCTGATTTGGTCAGCCTGGAGAGGTGTGTTGACGATTTTGTCACAAGAAGCTTACCTGCTCTTCGAGTCAACAGGGACTTCAACTACTATCGTTATCTGGTTGCCAGTTGGTGGAATTTTTTGCAATTTTTATTTCCACCTTTTGCCTTTGGGG
Source organism: Pichia sp. P7020A (assembly GCA_025531525.1). Taxonomy (NCBI): domain Eukaryota; kingdom Fungi; phylum Ascomycota; class Pichiomycetes; order Pichiales; family Pichiaceae; genus Pichia; species Pichia sp. P7020A. The sequence goes on along the minus strand of JAMYHI010000083.1, from coordinate 7,900 downwards.
GTGGATTGTATGTTGTTGCCCGTAAAGCCTTTATGAAGGTTGTTACAAATTAGGACAGGTGGTCGTTCTCGTCTCTTTCTGTAAGTTTTTTATGAGTCTATTAAAATACTTTCTAAATTATAGAATGCGTAGTATACAGGGCGTCACGCGTGCAAATGTGATTTTATGATTTGGTCCTTTCCCTATCCTTTCTTCTAAGGATAGTAACTTCATGTAAAAGAGCATCCAACATAGCTTTCATGTCCTCTCTTTCGAGTAAGATTCTATCCTTTTCGATTTTCCAGTCTTCCTTCTCTGTTTCTGAATTAACCGTCTTGGCAGCAAGCATTTTTCTTTCCTTTTCGCTTCCACTCAATCTGTCGACTACATCGTTATACGATTCGCAGAGACTGAGGTAGTTGTTGCGCAGAGTTTTGAAACATTTGAGAAGCTTACCCTTCTCGAGGTTTTCTACATTCAGATGATCCTTCTTCAAGCTATTATGAGTTTTGGTGTTGTGTTTCGACGTTTGAGTTGGTTTCGTTATCCTCTTGTCCAGAATTCTTTGCTTCTTTTTATGCAAGTTATTGTTGTTGTTATTGTTGTTGAGTTTGGTACCGGGGACGTTTTGTGTGTGAAATGGGACCTTATTTTGGTGTGCAGTGAATTGTTGCTTTGTAGGTGAGATCTCAGCTTTAACTGATACATTCTTTGAAGTCATAATTGGTGTGTTTGATCGTATTGACATTGGAGACGCAATAATGCATCTAGTATTAGGCGGTTTTGTATCAACCGGCATAGATATATGTTCATGTTCATGGACATGTTGATTCTCATTATATGCCACCATTGGAGAGAATTGAGATTGTATGTTTCCGATCGGTAAGTCCATTTCTCCTGAAATCATCTTGTCAATCTCACTGTCAAGCACATCATCCAATAAGAATCGGTGGCTATGCATGTTATCATTCAAAGATATATCATGTGAAATTGAGTTGACGTGCTTCGTATTGTCGTTATTATGGAACCCTTGGCTGGTGTTATTGTTTAAAGTGTGATTATGAGGGTTATTATGAGCGGATACATTGTTGCTGAGTGAAAATTCGTTCGCCATAGGTTGGTTATCGTTACCGAGAAGATCACTGCTCTTCAGCAGGTTAGCATCATTCTCCATATTTGAATCAGTTGTACATGACTCCAGTGAGTCAACGGGGGTATATGGAAAGTTTGATTCAGGAGAGGAGTTGTAACTGCCATTGGAGTTTGTTGTGCGATTTCTTTCTCGTGATTGTGAGCGTGACTCTGAATATATTTGTGAGTTTGACGTAGGATGCTTCTTCGAGTTCTGACCTAGTTCGTTGTTCTGGTTCTTTCTCTGGTCCAAAGTGGAATTGTACTGGCTGAGATTTTGATGTTGTGCTTGACTGTGACTTACCATATGAGTGTGCGTTCTGACAGACTGGGGGTTTGACATAGATAGCGTTTGTGGGTTAGCCATCTGAGTGGGAGTCGATACAGTTATATTATGCAATTGTGTAAATTGGTTTGGAATCTGGGAAGCAGTCATATTCAATTGCTTTTCCAGGTCAAAGAATGTGAGATCTTTATCGGTGACGCCATTGGCCTTGGTCAAAGCCAAAAGAGGATCAGGAAAGTTCAGTTGTTTGGGATTAGGCAATGGGATGTTTTCACCCTTTAGCAAGTGATCGATGTCTACTTCATTAATAAAGTGAGACATCGTTCGCTTGTTCAGTTCGTGAGGCGCTTAGATGAATTGAATTGGAGAGGTCACACGTCTTAGTGATTTGTGATTTCAGGTACGTGTTGTGACAGCTTCTTTGTGCGAAAAAAATGGAGAGTATGCCTTGGGTACAAATATGCAAGTTCACAATTGATGCCCTTATCTTGATGGAAGAATTGTAACACCTCTGGGACCTATCTAGGGATCTCTCTATACTGTAGTATCAATCCGAAGGTTAACGGTCACAAGTCACAAGTCTACTATCTACATGAAAAAAATTTTTAGAATGAAAAATGGCAGCATTACGGGTGTACGGATGTAATATTATGTAAGCCACCCACAAACCACGTAAGACCGGTGAAGGCTCAGCCATCTATTTGCTTACGTAAACATAGAAAAGTTAATAATAAAAGGGCTTTGATTTGTCACGTGTGCTCTCGATGGGTGGTAAGCCCTTATTTCCTAATTAGGACTGCTTGCGAGACGCGCGCTCAATTTCTCCTTTTTCCTTTTTTTCGCATCGCGGGCATGTAACGTTCTCGCTCTGGCTTTGGCTCTCACTTGCGAGTGCTTTCCAGTTCTTTAGTACTTTAGAGGAGAATGTTGTCTTCAAAAGAAGGATTGCAAACGAGATCTTGTTTCTTCTGCTTCCCCTTTCCCCAGCCATTAGGTTAGAAAGAAGCAGCTTTTTGCAGACGACCCTAAGATGCAAATTTTTGTCAAAACCCTTACAGGTAAGACCATCACTCTTGAGGTCGAATCCTCTGACACTATTGACAATGTCAAGCAAAAGATTCAAGATAAGGAAGGTATTCCACCTGACCAACAAAGATTGATCTTTGCAGGTAAACAATTGGAAGACGGTAGAACTCTCTCCGACTACAACATCCAAAAGGAATCTACTTTGCACTTGGTCTTGAGATTGAGAGGTGGTGGTAAGAAGAGAAAGAAGAAGGTTTACACCACTCCAAAGAGAATTGCTCACAAGCACAAGTGTGTTAAGTTAGCTGTCCTTCACTACTACCAAGTTGATGGTGATGGAAAGGTCACTAAGTTAAGAAACGAGTGTCCAAAGTGTGGTCCAGGTATCTTCATGGCTAACATGACCAACAGACAATACTGTGGTAAGTGTCACACCACCTTGAAGCTCAAATAATTTATTTGAAGGTTGTCGATTTGTAGGGATGGATCATTTATTCGATGTTTCTTGTTAGCCATGTTGGTTCTTTATACGTTGACTCTTTATAAAGTAATTTCTTACGCTTCATTGTTGGGTTCTTACTTTACCAAACAAATATGTTTTCCCTATAAATGGGGGTGCCCCCCATTTAACCTGCCGGTGGCAGCGTGGGGCGCGATTCGGTCGAATGTGTGTTTTCAACACAGGAGTCCTACGTAGCTGTCTGTAGGATTTAAGGAGTGTATAGAGTTTAGTGAATCATGTAGGGTTTGAGAATGTATACAGTTTACTAATGTTCTATTGGTGTAGAAGAGTCAGCAGCGGCGTCATTGCACCGAAGTCGAGCGGTGACATCTGGAGCGACGATGTTCTTCAACTCTTGTTGTCCTCTTCCTGCCATAGGTGGGTGGCACAAGTATATATTTCGGGGTGAAGTAGCCCTAGAAAGGGGAACGTATAGATGCCCATGAGCAAAGACGTCCTTCTTTAAGTATGTACCAACTCTACCAGAAAACGCTTGTCCTTGAGACTTGTTGATAATCATTGCAAAGCATAGACGAAGAGGAAACTGGCGGCAGACAAAGTCAATCGGGCACGAATCTTCAAAATCGTGATGAAAGTCTATCCTATGAAAAAGGGCTTTCTTCCCTGCACGTACACCATTGAGAATGATGCATTCGACAGATTTGGCATTATCATTCAGCAAGTGGTGCTCTCCCGACAATAATAGGCAAGCAGTGCCTAAAATCCCCAGAAATGACAACCACCCACCCACCAAAAGGCTTGTTTGGAACTCCTTTGGCCTTCTCATCAAGTTATCAACGCCGCTAATGATAGAAAGAGGAGACATGGTGATTTCATCCCAGAAGATGATATCGCAATCCTGAAAAGCATCCATCATTTGCGGACGGGGATTGCAAGCAACGGAAACTGAAGGAGAACATGAATGCTCCTGTTGAAGAGGGATGGAAAAGCACTTGTGTGCGTTCATACCCTTCTCCAATAAGAGAGCTGCTATACCCGTGGATGCAACTGGAATCACCAACCTCCCTTTGAATCTCAACGCCTGAACCATCAACTCCGTGACAAAGGTCTTGCCACTACCTGCAGGAGCATTCAAAAAGAAGATGTTCTTACCATCACCAGGTCCTTCCAATACAGCCTTGGTAATGGTTTCAAAATGGGACCTCTGGACCGGAGTGAGCCTGGATAGTTGCATCTCATGCACGTCTGGATCTTTCATCTCTTGCATTGTCATATCCGGAACCATATTGTCAATGAGAAATAGCAAATATGCCCTTTCCATTAGGGCAACATCAGCTAAGTCCCTCACACTGTCGTTCTCAAATATCATTCTCAATTTCAGCAGGAAGTTGCTCAAAAGCTTGTTGCTCAGCGCGTATTTCTTGCGATTATTGCAGCCTCAATACGTTATCTCGTTGCTCCTGCTAAAGTTGCCATTGAAATTTCAGCTTTGCTTATTGTAGTTAGGAACCCAATGTTATATAACCAACTGCAAGCACATAACAGAACACCGAAACAAACAAAAAACATGAACACGAACATGAATACAAAAAGAGGAACGCGAACGAAAAAAGATTGAAGGCTCAGCAAATTCAGCACTCACTAAAACACCACTACACCGCGACATGCTTTTCTGTTGCTGCTTCATCTAAAGGGGCAATCGGGGCTTTAGAGAGAAGTCCTATAGGGCTGGAATTTGGCCAAAAGATGGAGACGACTACAATCTAGACGTACCCTAAACGGAATTTGGAGTTAATTCATATTGATGGAATGACAGGAAAATCGCAGCGAAAAAGTGGCAAAAATGGCGAAAAATGGCGTTTTCCCATGGTAAATCGCGAAATTCCTGGCCTTATTTTTGTATATCTACGTAGGATCCAAGAAAATTTGGTGCGAGAAACTAAAAAAAATTTAAGAATAACGCCTGCACCCATGCTGGGAGTCGAACCCAGAATCTTTTGATTAGAAGTCAAACGCGTTAACCATTACGCTACACGGGCGTTTCTTGTTTTGTCAGGTATAATTCCGTATACCTACTTGGGAAACATGACACGCGGAAAAAAAAAGGGCGCACCAAAAACAATTCAGAACAGAAGAACTATGCACCATCACAGCATCCGAAGACTTAAACCACTTGTTGAAGTCCAACTAGTCTGGTAGGTAAATCCATATTAAGTATGGTCTTCTGTATTAAAGGAAAAGCTACAAAAGCTCTATAAAGCACTAGATAAGATATGTAGTGGAGAGGTAGTGTAGCTGCAGTGTAGCTGAGGTGAAATATTGGTTCTCATAAATGAGAATTTTTGTCAGTGAAGAGTTTTCACTGAGAGGAAAAGGAAATCACTGTTTAAATCCGTTTATCAAAACAATGCATACTTCAAAATCTTCTGAGAAATATTTATTCGCTAGTTTTGATAGTCTAAACTTGAGATCTTTTGGCTCTCATATGATAAGTCAGTTTTGGCTTAAACCATCACTTTCAACACCACTTGTCTAAAAAGCTCCACTGGACGACATCAAACATTCTCAGAACCTCCCGAACCTGGATCGATCACGGCTTTTACTGGAATGATATACTCGAATCCCAAGAAGTACTATTTCTTATATGCACTTAACGCTGGCTTATTGAATAATAGATTCTACACCTCGTGCCCTTGTGAGCATGTTGAACCCACAACTCAATCTCCCATCCGCCATGTACTCAACGATTGCAGGATTACCAACAGTCTGTGGGAGTTTCTCCATGATGATTCACCGCGGCCAAACCTCATCTGTCCTGAACTTAATACACCGACTACGATTCAGCTCAATCATTTTGTTGGATACCTTTTTTACGCACACCAAATGAGTTATAGCAGATCCATCAATCATGAGGATCCCATTGACTGGTCTGATGAGGATGAACTTGCTCTCCGTCATCACCACTACACAAGCTGCTCTCCGGACGACTAAATCTCTTGACCAAACCATAATAATTAAGGGTTTTTGAGATGATTATCTCTTTCCCACTTCCAACTTAAGAACCTTGGCCTCTTAATGTGCCTATAGTATCACATTCATACTAGGAAGAATGTACCTTTATAAATAACTGTAGCTAACCCATTAATATGGAAAAAAAAACGGGCTAAGTATCACCCAATACTGTTGTAAGGTCAATATTCTTTGATTAAAGTCCATTGTAGATAATATTGATAAATGTGTTGTTATGGAAAGAAATAAACAAAAAGTAAAAGAACAGACAATACATGTGACAGAAAACTAACAAGGGGCATTAGACCTCCTTTTATATTTCTGTCTTGACAAACAACAAAGTGGGGATGGCCGTAAATAATTGGGCCATGTGTTTAATTGAGTGTGGGCATGGGACGTGTAAGCACATGAAGTGGGGTAGTCCACATAAGGTGGAGAAGGGCATGCTTGTTTAGATTACCATCTCAACAAGTACCACCGTGCCGTCAATATTTGCGCTATCGTTGAACTTATTGTCATTTTATTTCCTAGGCGTGGGCAACTTCTCAGGAGTTACACTTTTGGCAAAATCATTATCCACTGATTGGGATGCAGATGCCTCCATATGGGAGGTCCAATATGCTCCATGTAACATAAGCTTAGAGGCTAGGGTCTAGATCGTAGGTAAGAAACTAGATGTTAAGTGAAGAATACACAGTATAAAGGTAGATAGTAAGTAAAGGGAGAGCACCGTGTAGCTTATATAGTAATCTCCAAGGTGGATAGATTGTAATGATGGTAGATAAGGCTTTGGAGATAAGCCTTAATGCCTTAATGATAACAGATAAGGGGTAATGCCTTATCTTAGTAGAGTTTCCATCGCTAATACTATCCTAATTAGGTCACCCTTCTTAAGATAGCTTAGATAATGTTACAATATAGGTTTTTTATACCAACCGAGTTACCTCGCTCTTCATTCCATTTTCCTTCACCCGCAAGAACACAAAAGTGCTTCTTTTACTTTCCACAGTGTTGAAGTCTAACTATCCTAAGTGTATTATCCCTCTCAGATATACTAATGAAAGAACTCGTTGTTATATAAAACTAAATAAGAACTACATCATAATTTAATCATCAATAAGAAAAAGAACATGAAGATTCACATCACACATCAGACTAGTTCACCTAATTTGGTAACACAATGTGACGTCCGCTTATCCACGTGGGTTGCCTTTTGCTGATAAGCGGACTTTTCTGCTTGTGTGCGAAATTGAACTTACACCATTTCAACACACAGATCAACAGGAACAAAAAGGTAGTAAAAACTCCGAGACCGGGAATTGAACCCGGGTCCCCCGCGTGACAAGCGGAAATTCTAGCCACTAAACTATCTCGGATAGATGCGCAAGCCCGGAATCGAACCAGGGGCTCAACGATGGCAACGTTGAATTTTACCACTAAACCACTTGCGCTTTTGTGTTTATGTAAACGAGAATGTTCTTGACGTTTGGATCTATTCGTTGCGGACAGATAAAATAACTCAACGAAACTCTCAACCTGTTGAACTGTCAGCCACTCCACTTTCAACACTAGCAAATCCACTTCGCCCATCAAACTTTCAATTACAGGATCAATTTTCTGAAAATAACACCCCGATACCTCTCACAACTGCCGATGACTTAAACCATCTTTCAATGAAGCTACATTGGCAAAAACTTGAACTTCTCAAAGCATCGTACACATGGCGACACGTATCCATTGAAAACCAACAGTGGTCTCAATTCTTCAAAGTAATGTCGTCACAAATTTTCTGCAATCCGAACCACTACTATTGGCTCTATGCCCTTAATGCGGGATATTTGAACAACACTTTCTACAAACCGTGTCTCTGTGGACTAGCACTGACAGCAGAGTCTCCTATTAAACATGTATTTCATCACTGTACTGCATCCACCTCCATTTGGAACTTTCTCTATCCAGGTCAGCTTTACCCCAGAGTGATCTGCCCTACTAGTCTGAACATGCAG